>JBBPLL010000345.1:0-31046 GCA_038089755.1 Leccinellum rugosiceps | reverse complement strand
TGATGATCAGACGAAGCTGCCGATCTGCGCATCAAAGTCTAATATGTACCATTCTTTATTGGTTCGTTCGGTGCTTCGCAAGGTGGGCCCTGCTGCACTTCACTGATTACTTCCACGTTCGTCCGGCGCAGCCGCGCAAACAAGGAAAACACGTGCCGCGACCCTGTATGGTAAATACTACTGTCATTTTGGCCTTGACGCCATTGAAATATTGACGGGTTGCCAACAGTTTCGCAGATAGGGAAGTACACACCACAATTTACTTGTAAGTTGTAGACTCCACAACTCGAATGGATGAACTAATGACTTGATATGAAACGCGATCACGTGATAGAAGTCGTCATTTCGCAACGCGTTCTCTTCGTCGCACGCATGAAACCACTGGAAGACACAGCAAGCCTACGTTCGCAGATCGACAACCTTCAGGCAGAGCTTGATTTGCTTCGCTCTCGGTACGACACGCTCCTGGAAGCCCATAACCGCGCCGGAGAGCACTACAAGGCCGATTTCAAGAAATGGCGAGACTTTAAGGAGTGGTTGTTTGGACATTTCGAGACGGAGGACCACCTCAAAGTATTTATCAAGAGTGGCAAATTAGCTGCGTGTATAAAGGGGTCGGTACTTGGAAAGCGAAAGCACTCGGAGGAGGACGCAAAAGAAGTTGACGATGAAACGAAGGGCCTTCCGAACTGTCTACAAGAGGCTATTAGTGATATGAAGCCTGGTTCCTCTCCAGCAGCTGTCACGTTCAGGAGTCAGCGCCGGAAATTATATCACGGTGAATCTTCACGCAGGGTTCCATCGCCTTCTCCTAGCAGTCACTTGGATCCGTTTCTGGTACAACAATCCACCAATCACGACAGTAAATCCTCAGTATCACGTAATAGTATTGGTGGGTTGGCTTCCTCTTACTAGTGCGGCTGCGACTGAGTGCCGTTGCAGAGAAGCCGTGCAAAGCAGAATCCTCTCGAGCAATGCCTTCGACTGAGCCCCGCAAGCGCCGAGGGAGATACGCACAGGTACCGTCACAGTAGGTATTGTTTTGACCATTTTGTTGACGAGCGATGACACCACCTGCACTTAGGCCAGAAATTGGCACGATTAACTCCAGATTTTCTATTCGGAAAGATAGGAATGAAGGTGTAGAGTTTCAGTACGATGACGTCGTTCGCAATCGCGAAGAACGAAAGTATATGCTCGGAAGTGATTGTGAATGCTGTCGTGAGGTAAGCAGTAATGGTCCTCTGGCAATCCCTTGCTCACTGTGCAAACCAGTACTATGAAGCGGTCGGGCCGTTACCAGCTTCGCGACAGCCACTCTGGCGGACGCCAACAAAGTGCAAGACACCTCACAGTCCCCGCGCATCAGACGACGACAAAGAAAATAACGATGAAATGGAGAAGCGTAAACAACTGATTTCACGACACCGACATCACTGGCATAGACCGAAGACCCCACCTGGCTATTGGGATATCGGATTCCCAGACACACAGGAAGTTTTGGACATCAATCGGCGTGCAGCGGAAATGCATAGACGCAAGCTGGTCGAAGTGGAATCAGAGGCGAGGTGAGTAACCAAGCAGGGGTTCATAAGGATTCATCCTGAAATCACGACAAGGAACAACGGAAGATACGTAGAACGTGCACCAAGGCCCCCTTGACCGGCATCAATAATCCAATGGTGGATCCATATATGCTTCGGGGAATGTGTCTAACATTTGCCCTAATACAAGCCTCTTTCCAAGGCGAACCGGATGATAGTGTCTCGCGAGTCGTCGCCAAAGGCCCGCTATCCAAGATGTCGGTTCTACTTCAGGGAGTGATGTAATGAACGTACCATACTGTGCAAAAACAACTGCAAACGGGGAGGGGTGACTCTGCAAAGATCAACGAGATGCTCGCTAACTCTTCGAAAAATCTTACCTCCACTGTGGTTGTGTAACTAAGAGAATCACGGGTTATCTTCAGGTATGTGTCCCCTGGATCCCCACTCATCAGGTCATTATACGAGAGGGGTTGCCATCTTAGTCCACCTACCAGGCAATCTCTGAGGATCTTTGGCCCTCAACATAAGGGCAAACAGCGGGAAATGGTTCATGAAAGCCAATAACGTCTCGCAGCTGGCATATAAGACGATTATTCCAAGTCGTAACTGATTAAGAATAGTCATGGTCATGTCATGATGTGACATGAGAAGCACTTACCAGCGCGAAAAGTGTGTAGTAAACTAAGATGGTCGGGAAAAGGTGAGCTGCAAGTGTAAACAAAATCGTTCCGAGCAGTAGTTGGTCGATATCATAATCCCAAGGGTCTGTGCGATTTCTGAGGACATTGTATCGTTTACCTGGCGATTCAAAGTTTACTTCGAGCAAATGCGAGAGGACAAGAGGTCGCACCTCTAAAAAGGTTCCATAATGAACCGATGAGTAAAAGTACACGTCGATAGATCGTCGAGGAGATGAAGTAACAGAGATGTAAGTGAGCGGTGAGAATGCCTATAAGATCTAGGGACAATGAAAGAGTCATCGTCATGCCAAGCAGGCTGGCGGTCTCCACGACGAAACTTATGGTAGGTAGCAATGAGAGGCTATAATGAAGAAGTTCTGTAGGGTTACAGTAAGCCAAACCGCAAGTAAAGAGCAATCCAGATACACACTCGTCCACCCTGTTATCAAGCCAATGAACCCATGTGAATAGAATCTGCTCAGCTCCGTATTGAGCTTCAAGCCCGCGGGCCAGCTATCTAGCCACAATAGCACCCGTTGAATACGTACGGCGAGGGTGCGCTACCGGGTGACGTGAATATGGAGGAGAGAACAGGGTTCATTGAATCTCGTACCTCGAGACCATCAGCCACCATTGCGTTGAGTGCATCACGATTCTGACAGAGGAACTGGCGAAATGCCAACCCAATTATCAGATCGTTCAAAATTATCCAGATGCTGTTATAATGCCTTGATGGGGTCACACATAGGGTATGGTGCTGACGTACGACTGGAATACCTGTTATATGCAAGACTGAGGAGTGCTACGTGTGCGTTGGCTTGGAGGAACCGCCGTCGGGGAAGCTGATACAGCATCATTGTTCGCCCTTCGATTTGCCGCACTGGGACAAGTTGAGAGCCTCGTTTTTTCATCGACGAAAAGCTCACGAACCTACGAAACTGAATTCCTTCAATTTCAACAAAAAACTAGACATCCAGCAAAAATCGGGGAGCGTCCAAGGTGATGTGTGATGTCGTGGTTGCTTTACGTTGTCGTCGCAATTTTTGCTCGACTTGTGCTTAGAAGACTGAGCCCGACAGCTTTCGACAGCTTCCTCGAGTGGTTTCGCTGCATTCCACTATATGCGGGAGTTAGGGACGGCACAGGAGAGGCTTCGTAGGCACGGCTCACCATGTCAACCATAAGCTGGTGTTGTAAAACGTTACTTTTTGCATCCCTCTTCCGCGTGAAGTCATGGGAAAGCGACACCTCCATCGTTGTATTCACTCCATTGGGGATGGCAGGGAGACTGGGTGCATCAACCTCAGCAGCATAGAACCTCAGGGAACTTTTAGGGTGACGATAGTAGAATATGAATTGCATTGCATTGATTCTGAAGAATTGGTCAATCGACATTGTAAGACGCGCGAGGCACGGAACCGAACGTACAGAGAAGCGTCACGATACTTTATGTCTGGAATCGTAGAAGGGCGAGGCGACGAGAATGTAGCACGTCCGAGGATGATAGGTGTCCCGCACGAAGCAAGAAGTGCGCGAAAATCATTCGACCGGATGGCGTTCGTTAGAGTCGCGTCAGCTTCGGTTCGCTGGTTGACATGAGTGGGACGACTAAAGTCTGAACGATTCAACGCACCATATTGGTGTTGAGGACACCGGCCACACACACGGTGCGATGTTTAGCCCATCCATAGAAGTAACCGTCGTGAAAGACATCGCGTGGCCAGAAAATTGTGGTCATGAAGCAAAGTGACTCTGACGACTTTGGACATTATTTCGGCCCGATCGGACCGCAGCGTATCATAGGCAAAAACATCTAAGTTAATGATTCGTTGTATGTACATTATGCACACATGATGCGACTGAAGTATGAACGAAGTAGAAATAACTTTAACCCAGTAGAGTATGTGTTAGTTGTCACCAGCAACCACATTGGAACGTTCAAAGTATTCGAAATTTTCTTCAGGTGTCGAAGACTAATCAATCTAGTCAGGATAGGTATGAAAGAAAAAAGGGGAACAAGATGATGAAATGGTAAATTGATCTCCAGACTTTATACAAGCTTCCCATAATACTCCCGTGTGGAAGATGCCACAGGCGCCTCCAAATGAGCACTACCTGGCTTTGGCCGATGGGTATCTACTGCGCCAATGGGTAAGGTATACCTGGAAAACCACCATCAACGATAGAAAGACGGCCTGGCGCAAACACTCGCCTCTCTTCATCACAACCGTACGCTTTTGGAGTCAGCTTGATAACCGTGTGCAAGGGAATCTTGATATAAGGTAGGTCCGCTTGTGGCAAGTCGTGAAAATATGCATACCTACATCATCAATAAGTTGACGCGGAAGCACTGATTAAACATGAGGACCTACAAGCACCGCAGGATGGCCTGATGACCAAAGATGAGAATATTTTGCTGTCGTTCGAGTTCCATGATAACAGGCTCTAATCGCACAACTACATCTCGGTACGACTCTCCGCCTCTGTAACGATAATTGAACTTGTCGTCATCACGGTTTGCAAAGTCGTCTGGGTATGCTTGCTATCTTGGGATTAGTGCCGTTTTATTGGGCAAAATGCTAGTCTCACTGACTTCGATCTCTGCATATGTCATTCCATCACAGACCCCGGCATCCAACTCATCCAAAGACTTCCACGTCAATTTAGGATAGGGCAGATACTGCGCTGTCTGAATTGTCCGTTGAAGCGTTGAAGTCCAGACCTGCAAGGAGATTAATGGGATGAGTATAGAACACTAGTTCAAGGAATATCAACTCACAGTCAATGCTGCATCCCCTATATGCTTGCGGACAAGCTCCGGCAGTGTTTTAGCATACTGAAGGCCACGTTCGGATAGCGAGGAGTCTCCACCGATTTTGCCCTCGAGGTTGTACTGACTTTCCCCATGCTACGTCCAAGCCTTAGCTGTGATTCTTGAGACAACAACAAGGACATACTCTTGAAAAGAAGATACTCCGGGGTTTCACATGAAGATTCATGAGATAAAAGGCAATGCGACTCTGCAAGTACCCGTTGATGCGCGAGAGGGTAACCTCGTTTCCGACGTCAGTTATTCGAAGATACGAGAGGTGGGGTTCCGTGATGGTCTCATAAACGGCTTCGTACTCCTTGATACGTCTGATGAAGTCGCGCTGAGCGACCTCTTTCGGGAGATCCTTGTAATCTGGATCTCCAGAGGAAACTTTAAGAGCCACATTAGATGCAATCACAGCAGGATCATTGCAGACAGATTCGATGAATATAACCTGGATGCCCCTTTCCTTGGCGACCCGGGCCTCAATTTTAGAACTGTAACTCCATCAGGTTTAACGAAGGGTAATGGTGATGTGATACTTGCCGCCGACTTCTTGTGCTGTTGGTGGCATCTGTACGGAATTCAGCTTAGCATTCAAAACGACCGTGAGATGGTTCACCGTGTATTCCTACATTACCACCCTTCTTCAACCACTGTATTAACATGTCTAAACAGTCTTCCGCCAACTGTTCCCGGATCTTGGTTGCCTCTACGTTTCCATGACTGAAGTATTGCGCTGTGTGATCCTCTTTGATCCCGCTCCTGGTGATTCGAATGAGCCCATGGACGGTAAAAGGGTCATCAGCACGGACTGTAACGCTTTCTGCTTAGCACGGGAACGGCGTAGCTGTCCAACGTTGAAAACCTTGTAGAAAACCTTGAGCGCGCAACTGATATGTGCTTTGCAGACTTGCTCACCTGAACATCGTATTCTAGCCACTAGGGGTCAAGTCAGCAAATCAGCAACGCGTGGAATGGAAATGAGAACCTTGAGATATCGCGTGAGCTTATTACTGAGGTAAGACTTTCCCCGCGCAGGTAGTCCGACCTGAACGACGTTGTCGGTGCTCCGCATAAGACACTGTAGGCATGATCAACATACCATGGCAAGCACGATCTTTGCTTCAGAATAATCCGGTTTTGCAACTTATGGTCCTCGTTGATGAGATAGAATAAAGGAAGATTTGGAATCGACATCACATACCTTTGTTGCCGATGCCTACCACCGAACGCGGAGGGGTTGGCGCCTGAGAACCTTTGCGGCTACCTGCAGTAGATTCGTCGAACTGCTTTAGCCTATGTGTGCAGTGTGAGACAGATCGACTTTGCTCTAGGTGATGGCACAGGCATACATGGGTCCTCCAGCGCCAAAGAGAACTGGGCGGTGTGCGGGATCTGCGAGGAGGGCATTGTCAATGATGCCATCGGTCTCCATGTCCTCAATGAACCCGAGGACCTGCGGGGGTGAGCCGGGAGGGAGGTGAACACGATCTTTGTCGTTCATTGGGGAGTCGGTTTGCTTCATAGCGCTGCCGGCGTGAACTGAGCTGAGGTGACGGTTGAGTACTGCAGCGGAGTTTCACTTGGCGAGTCGTCCCAACTGACTTGTCTTTCGACCACCACACCCACCAAGTCTGCACTCCCTCGAAATGTCTGAGCACATACTTACGTCTGCTTTCTACCACGACCTGAAGCTTTTCGGAGTTCAACGTTCATCGAGTGCGGTCGGATTTGACGGTGGGCCGCCGACACTAGATTTGACGTGATGCTACGCAACGTGGAGTTCGAGAGAATGTTCGACAGGAAGGCGACTGTACATGAGGACCACTGCGATTATCGATGATTTCATGATCGGACGTGCGCGTGAACGCTGGCAGGGTCGCTTGGCATCGAGCAGTCAGACCATCGAAAAGGCTTGAAGTTAACCTTGTTGTGCGCGGACGTGTGTGATTCGTACGCAGCGAGGATAACAAAACTGGCTGCTGTATTTTCATGAACGTTGAAACTCAAATGAGCGATCCACCCTGTCCTTGCTAAAACTTTATTCGTTGCAGAGCGCCTTTGTTCAGCGTGGTGAAACTAGCACTTTGCTGCAAGTGGGTGTGCCTCCACTTCCCATGTCCTCAACAGTGATTTCGCATTTCCTGCAACCGCTTCGTGGATTTCACTCAACTCTGTCCACGACATTTGCATTGGACCATCCTGCCTCAGATTGCTCATTCTTTGCATTGTACACGTTTCCCCAAGGCATCATCATCGACAGACATGAGCTCATGGATCGCAGTCTTTCCTACGAGTTCTGGGGTGAATCGAACCTCGAGCTCCCCGTGTTTGCTTTCGATCGAACTGGAAATTCAATCCTGCTCATAAACGCTACTCCTGCCGATGCATTCTCGAGACAAGTCGTTGTAGACATTCCTGTCCACGCACGGTATACTGAACCAGGTGATTTGCCCCAATCAATTACCATACCTCCTACCACGTGCTTCTGGGCTTGTCCTCGCTCTGGTGCGTGCGTCGTGTAATACGTTGCCCTCACTCTGATTGGAACCCTAGCAAATGTACCTCCTGCGTTTTCCTCCGAGTCACCATTAGAAAATTCGAGGTTGCTTGATTCGCTTGCATATTTCTCGGTCCCAAGCGCGTCATCGCACCATGCGTCGCTTCAAGTCCCCGTAGCATTCAAACGCGACTTGTGTTCTGTCGAGGTGGGGACCGTAGCTGTCGTTCTCGTAGCATTCCTATGGCTAGTTTACCGCACTCAGAGAGTTGCAACCGAGCTCCAGTCCTGTCACCTCAAAGAAGAATGAAATTAGAGTCATGATTGTGCTCTATACGATCCAATAGCAAGCAAGATCTGCAAGTACATACAAATACCCTAAGTAAAGCGACGTGCGTGACCATCCAATCTCGGAGAGCGTGTACCAGCGAGCTAGACAACTACACAGCGTCGTTGCTTCACCATCTTTCCCCAACGGCCTCTCATGCTTTCCTTGAGGGCGAGACCGAAGACATCCTGGATACCGGTTCCAGTCTTTGCTGAACATTCGACGTACTTGGCTCCAATTTCCTTGGCCACACTGGCGCCTTGTTCGGCCGACACCGGGACCTGCCCCTGCGCGCTGAGCATACGTCGCGTTTGGTCATCTCGTCGTAGGTCAATTTTTGTACCGACCAGTATGAGGGGCGTTCCTTCGCAGAAATGCGCCACCTCGGGATACCACTTTGAAACGTATTTAAGGGAGTGTAAAATATCGTAGGAACTGGGTTGAAATGCGAACCTTGTCTTGCACGTTACCGAGGCTAACCGGGAAGTCAATTGAAAAGACGATGAGGATCACGTCGCTCTCCGGGTAACTCAGTGGTCGTAATCGGTCGTATTCTTCTTGTCCTGCGGTGTCCCACAGTGCGAGTTCCACCAGTTTTCCCTCGAACTGGATCTGTGTCACGTAATTCTCGAATACCGTCGGTATATAAGACTGCCCAGCGGCTGTTCTCTGAGCCGTGAAACCGAGGGGAGGTCTGAGTGTATGCGCACCTCTGGAAATCTATTTTCCGCGTATACGATAAGGAGACACGTCTTTCCGCATCCGCCTTAGCACAATATCGTTGAATGATGCTGTGAAGGACGAACAAACTATCCCGCGCACCATCACCGACTACGACCAGCTTCTTCTTCACATCCGGTCGGCGAACACCAGCTTGACTTGATGATTCCATTATCCCAGAACTGTCCTCAAAACAAAACGTGGTGCTTGGAAGAAGTCAACAAAGACGAAAGACGCGCAAGAAGGGTGGTGGTCCAGGACTTGCTACTTGTTGTTACAGGTTGGACAGCGATCACGTGCTGCGTGTTATCGACAACAAGGCCTGGCCTCTCGAGCTCAGAGTCAATTGTCTGTCGGTGACAGTAGAGTCGTCGAATGTCAAGTACTCTCAGAAAAAGACATTAAATGTCGTGGTGTAAAGTATTATCGACATGGGAGAAGTGTTGGAAAGAATTTAGAATGACATTCTTCAGTAGCATTAACAAGATCGGTTCCCCAGGCCCCTCAATTTCCAAGGTGTCGGGCAAACACTGTCATAGTAGACGACTGATCGAGCTGGCTCGCAGCGGTGGGGACGGCAGAAAATGAGTTGAAACTTGTTCGAGACGGGATTGGAGGGGTGTGGCGGTACGTTAGCAGCGCTGTTCGGCAAAGTCACGCCCTGGCCACGCGTCACGCACCACAGCTCCTTCACCCCGCCCTTCTTTCAGTCTGGTCAACCCATCCACCGACCGCAGCGCACAACATCCCACTCGTCCCCAACGCCCACTATGCATACCAGCGAGTACGACTACCTTTTCAAACTTCTCCTCATTGGCGACTCCGGTGTTGGAAAGGTTCGTTTTGCCCTGTGGCAATCCTCGCCAGGTCGCTCAAAATGCCTTACTCTAGTCTTGTCTGCTCCTTCGGTTTGCAGATGATACATACACAGAGAGTTACATCAGTACCATTGGCGTAGACTTTAAGATTCGTACTATCGAGCTTGAGGGAAAGACCGTGAAGCTCCAGATTGTGAGTCTTTCTTTTTTCACCTTTGCTGCCCCGTTGGTCGTTCTCGTACGATACATTGTCATCCACGAGCCTGTGCCGTTGAAACTCGTGTCTATCCCTCACCACAATTACTGACCTTATCGTGTGCGCGTTGCAGTGGGATACAGCCGGTACGCGTTTTTCTATCATCTCCCCCACATACTTTCTAAAGACCCTATAATAGGCCAGGAACGATTCAGGACTATCACCTCGTCCTACTACAGGGGCGCTCATGGTATCATCGTCGTTTACGATGTTACGGACAATGGTAGTCTTCCCCGTCTTTCGCTCGACGATGGGTCCTGATTGGTTTCCTCAGACACATTCACGAATGTCAAGCAGTGGCTTCAAGAAATCGACCGGTACGCGTCGGAAGGCGTCAACAAGCTGTTGGTCGGAAATAAGTCCGACCTTACGAGCAAGAAGGTGGTCGAGTACAGCGTAGCAAAGGTAATGGGTTTCTGGCTCATGTCCGTTGTCCGCTCACCTTTGCTTTAGGAATTTGCTGATCAATTGTCGATCCCTTTCTTGGAAACCTCCGCCAAGAACGCAACCAACGTCGAGCAAGCATTCTTGACCATGGCCAAGCAAATCAAGGATAGGTAGGTTATCTCCTATTGCATCGTATCAAGATATGAAACAATCATCCAGAATGGGGGCCACGTCGACACCCGCGGGCGGTGCAAAGTCCTCGACTGTCACTCCCGGCCAATCTGTACAGCAACAGCAGGGAGGCGGATGCTGCTGAATGGGAACACCTGTGGTGTAATAGCGGAAGTTTTTTTACGTCTCTCTGACACCAGCTTGATTCGAGGATATCGTCAGCATCACGAATGCGGTACTACGATAGGAGCGATATTCTTTCATTTACATATTACCTTCTCTCCTGAGTACTGCTAAAGTGTAGTTGGACATGTGTTGATTTCCATTTCAAGCTGGCCTCCGTCTGTTGCTTGTCCTTTTTAATACTAGCGTTTACCTTGCGTGGCGTGTGCAGAGAGGGCCTGACGTGCACAAAAGTAGTAACGATCGCGTTTGCATCCGCTCAATCGGTGACAGCATGGCTCGCGAGACGATCGCCTGGTTTTACTTCCACCTTATCGATCTCAACTGGCAAGGCTACATAAAGCCCACGACTCTTACACCCTCGATCGTGCTTCATCTTTCAAATGTCTCGTCCTGGCGGCCCACCCCAAGGCCAGCGGCGGATTCAGGTTGTAACGAATTCGTTCAAAATCACTGGTCTTCCAAAAAAACCCTATTACCAGTATGACGGTGAGCTCCTCTCGCACGCTGACACCATGCGCTATCATTGACCATTCCAATTACTTCGCGTGCGTGTCGCTGGGTGACAAGCACAGTATGTGAGTGCTGAGAGCTAATTGCGCACAGCGTCGTGTGCTGCGTCCGTTGATGCACCTTGCGGGCCTTTTCCAGCCTTCGGTGATGAGAAGTTATCCCGGGTAGGGAACGAATCCCGGCGCCGGCGCATAGACGCCTTCGAGAGGCTCCAGAACCATTCCCAGCCCGGCATCTTCAAGCCAAAGGTCATCTACGACAGCGATGCGATCGCTTATGCTTCCACAGTCCTCTCCTTTGGAAACTCTGCTACGGTAAGTCGGTCAGAAGGTCTGGCAAAGTACGGGTCATTGATCACTTCCATCTGACAGTTTGAAGTCAACATGTCGGACCGTCCTCCTAAAGAGGGGGGTCAGTCGCGAGGTATCATTACAGTCACTCTGAAGCGCGTCGATGCGGCGCCCGTCACCTTCGAGTACGCTGTATTCTGACTTGGCTGGCTGTCTATTCATGGCCTGTTGCCTGTTAGGGATCTCCAAAGTCTTCTCGATGGGGGTACTATGCAACTCACGCCCCGCGCAACCGTTGCATTAAACCTGATACAACTTATCGTCCGTCAGGCGCCTAATCTGTAGGTACTTTCCCAGGCAGGCATTCTGTTTGGATCGTTGACGTTCGCGATTGTCCAGCAAATATCCCAACAACGTGAGAGCATTTTTCTGCAGAGAGGCTGGAAGCAGTCCTCTCGGAGGCGGTCTTGAAATATTCAAAGGCTATTACCAGTACGTCCGTTTCCAAAATTCGATGGCGGTCGCAGCATGTTGACCGCTACGACCATAGGAGTGTTCGTCCCACCCTCCGAGCGCTGCAGGTCAACGTTGATACATCTTGTGGTGTCATGTAAGCCTCTTCAAGGACCCCAGTGCTGCTAAACTGTTCACTACCTCTTTCAGCTACCAAGAAGGCCGTATGCAGGATGTCGCTCTCAGCTTCTTGGGGGCACGTGACCTTCGTGACCTCAACATCACTGATGGGCAGCAACTCGCGAGGCTCAAGAAATTTTTCAAAGGCATATTTATAACATTCACGCATCGTAAAGGCAAGAAGAAGATTGAATCAATCGTTCCCCGTGCCGGACTTGAAACGTTTGAATGGAACAAGAGCGAAGGCATCCAGCAGACGGTAACGGTCCAGGTTCGTTTCGCACGGTGTCATGTCCACTTCTCTGTGCTCATTGCCCATTGCGAACCAGACATATTTTAGGGAGGCCTGCAACATTACGATTAGGAACCCGGAAGCTATTGGTGTCAAGACTGGCGGCGGCAACATTGTACCCATCGAACTATGCATGGTCGCACCTAACCAGCGATTCACGCGTAGGGTGCCGCCAGAATTGACCAAGAGGATGGTGGAGTTTACCTCGGATAAACCCAAAGCCAGGCTTGATGCCATCTGCCGTGGCCTTGCGGGCAATGGAGGGGTAAGTATTCTCATGAATTGCACCGTACTTTCCGAATGTTTGGACATTTCATTAGGCATTGGACTATGCGTCTTCACCTTTCGTCAGAGATGCTGAAATGGTGGTGTCTTCCACACCCACCATGATCGATGGCAAAGTTCTTCCAACTCCCCCGATACATTACAAGGGTAATTCAGTATTGGTATATATATTTTTGGAGAACGTGCATCATTCTTTCTTATATCATTTTTAGACCCCAAGATTTGGAGCTTGGAATGCTGTGAGACAGCAGTTCTTCCAGCCAAAGAACATAGCTTGCTGGGCAGTTGTTGACTATAGTCCCAACCCTTCCAGGAGTAGACAAGGAAATGAGAGGTTCGTAGGGATGATTCAAGACAATTGTCGGAAGCTAGGTATGTAAGATGCATTGTCATCATCCCTATATCTTATCGTTTGTTAGGGATGTGTGAGTCCTCTCGGTTTTGCTGCATGTGGATGTGTGTGACAATTCTTGAAGCAATGGCACCGCTTCAGGTCTACATCAGTGGTTCCGGAAACAATGCGACACAAGTCCGTAATCCACGGTGTTAGGACCTCGTTGTTAGGCCTCACATTTTCCAATTTCAGGATTTGATGCAAGCTGCCAGACAAGCCAGCGCTGCACACAACGCTCCGCCTGACTTGCTCTTGGTTATCCTTCCGCCGTCTGCTCCAGAGATCAGATATCAGGTAAAGCGGTATGGGGATGTTCTGGAAGGGGTAAGTAATTCGACATCTCAGACCACAAAAATATGAACTTATGCTAGGTTGTCACCCAATGTGTTGTGAGTCCTAACATTACAATTCTTCGTTTTTGTCCCCTTGACTTTACCCAGCGTGTCGACAAAATTGCCAGGTGCACGGATCAGTATTGTAACAACCTGGCAATGAAGTAAGTATCGTTTTTTCCCCAACAAACTTCGTTGATCATTTTATACATGAAGGATCAATGCAAAACTGGGTGGTGTCAATTCGGTGCCATTCGCTGACGTGCTAATGAATCTTTCCAAACGGCCCTTCATGATCATGGGTGACTTTCTGATTTCGACTTTTATGTAGCAAACCAGCTGACTGAAATCAGGTGCCGATGTGGGCCATCCATCGCCTGGTGTATCCGATCAGCCTTCTATTGCCTCGCTCGTGGCTTCGTATGACATGCAGGCAATGAAGTACAATTCCTACACGACGATCCAACCCCCACGTTTGGAGACGATTGATCAATTGCAGTTGATGATGCAAGTGGGTGTATCTGCACACCATATTTCTTGATGGAAATATCTGATTCATCGTCTGATAGAGAGCACTTGACGATTTCGGGAAGGAAAACAGGGCGGCCCCTGCGAAAATTGTCTTTTTCCGCGACGGCTTGTCGGAGGGCGAATACACCAAAGTCGCTCAAAAAGAAATCCAAGACATCAGGAGTAAGTACCTTTCCGTTTGTTAGCGAGTTCAGTTGGTCATTTCCTCGGCAAGACGCCGTCGATGAGATGTGGAAGCTCAGAAACGTTCCGTTACCGAAACCAACTATCACTTTCATCGTTGTTGGGAAGCGGTTAGTTTACTGATGTGCTTCCGAAGCACCTGAACATATAATACCTGTCTTTTCAGGCACCACGTTCGGTTCTTCCCCACGAAAGAGTGAGTTATTCAGTGTTCGCTCTGCATCGAAACCATAAGTAGCTTCGCAGTCAAGACGCCGATAGGTCTGGGAACTGCCCGGCAGGCCTCGTTGCCGACCAAGGTATTGGAAACCCGATCGCAAAAGACTACTATCTCCTCTCCCATGGTGGTTTGCTAGGAAGTGAGTGGCTTTTCCCCTGCAGCGTAATGATATATATTCGTTAACCACTTTCTAGCGAGTCGGCCCTCTCATTACATTGTCATCTTGGACGAGAACTTCCAAAACAATATCGACAGGTGTGTTCGTTGACCGACGAGACAGGCGAGACGAGCTGAACTTGCCTGGCTCTAGTCTGCAGGATTTGTCATTCGTCTTGTGTCATTCGTATGCTAGGGCGACACGGTCCGTTTCCATCCCTGCTCCAGTCTATTGTGAGTAAATCCTTGGCGAGTCGTTTTTCGTGTACTGACTCTGACCCCATAGATGCTGATGTACGTGAAGTCCACGAGCGGCTTCTTACCTGCATGCTGATCTCGAGACAGCTCGTTTGCGGCAGAGCCGGCTTCCACTTCCCGCCCGAACTCAGGTTTGATGACAGCTCTGCGTCGGTCGCCTCCGGCGGAACCACCTTCAATCTTCAAGTTTGGCAAGCGGCCTTCCAGGAGGCACACAGGAACATGACGAAGAAGATGTTTTACATGTGATCTATCCTGAAATTTGAACATCATCTGAGGACCATCTACCAGCCTCTTTCCGTAAAATGTCCGCCTTTCTTGTTTGCGTCGCTATGTGTATGTACGAATATTGAGAAATGGGAGATTCCATCGACATGCGAGGCGGAACTCACGTCGTAAGACCGACCATTCAAGTTGTGTGCCCAAAGATGCTCAGTGATCTGTGGAAAAATCGTCCCGTTCGTTCATCGTTTGCCGTCTAATCTGTGTCCGAGGACGTCCAGGGAACAACAGTATGGGGGCTGGTCTTGGGGTAACATGGGACGCGGCATGGCAATCGAGTCGTCCGCGCCCCCGAATCTCGCCCCTCCCTTCACCCTCTCCCGCGCTCGCCCTTGCCGTCCCCGTCGTCGCCTGCTTCACCGCATTGAGAATAGTATGTGGCGATTGCCACGCACTCTCGTTCCGCCGAGAGTACACGACGGTCGCCGCGCGTCATCATCGTCACCCTATCCCGCCCTCTTCCTCACCCTCCCTCGCTCTTTCTCATCCTCACCCATGTCTTCGCCACGCCTTCGTCCTCGTTGTTCTGTTCACTGGCAACGCATGCGCACACCAGGCCCACCTTTATCTCTGTCCATCCTGCTCGCAATGCGCATGCACGCGCAGGAATGGCGTGTCCTTTCTCGCGAGCACGTTGGGTATGCGTGACCGCAGGAGCTGAGGATGATACAATATGGGGGCGGCAGGCGGCAGGCGCTGCGATGTCAGAGTAAGGGCGACACGAGTGGCGAGAGTGCTTGCAAGCACGCTGGGTGCGCGCGGTCGAGGGAAAGGGCGGACGCCTGATGGGCGATGCGATTGACGATGTACGGGTGAGACACCCGCGCATGCGGTGGGAAGGCCTGAGGTACGAGGAGGCGCGAATGCGTCAGTGTGTTGCCACTAGACTTGAAGCTTGACCCTAGAATCGGGAACAGACCAGCCCCAAGACTATTCAGCTTCATGTAGTAGTATAATCAATTTGGAATATTGATGGGTTACGAAGGTTGATGATAGAGCGATGCCATGATGGTCCGTGCACAATGTGACCGAACATGACACACGCATGGTTCCTTTAACTTGAACATCTCCCTCCAATCCATCCATGCTTCCTACAACTCGTCGCTCACAACAAGCATATGCAGTTGGACACGAGACCCGACCAGTTGATGTACATGATGAGGAAACCCAGGAACATGAGCGATTTGAGTCCCTTACCACGCCACCAGTCAGAACAAGTCTTTGCAAGGACTCATACACAAAGACACAAAGAGGAACTGTATAATGTTGATCCCAATGGGGGTCGTTGCCTCCTCACAAACTTTCCTATGCCTGTTCAGATTGCTCATATTATTCCTCAGACAACTGGTCAGAATATGGTGAGTCAATTCTAGTAATCTTCCACAGTTTTTTTATGATCACCCCTACCCATAGGTTGCACAACTGAAGTATGTTTGGGGTATGCAGCATAAGCAACTCAACCTTGATACAAAATACAACCTGGTGTTCTGTGAGTACTCTTGTCAAAGTTGATATCATCATACTGATTGTCTTGTAGTATCGGTGGAATGGCATCATTTATTTGATGATTCCTATTGGTTTCTGATTCCAGAGGTCAAGGACTTTGAGACATTGAAGAGGATTTACCTGAAGGAGAAGAAGACCAGAAGCAACATGATCAAGGTTCATTTCTATGAAATTTCCTTAAAATACTTGTTGATGGCTTTCCAGATTTTTGAGGGTTATCAGTACAATTACCATTGTGTTCCTACTCCTGACCTGGAGAAACCTATCTGTTGGTTTCCCACTAGAGATTATACAACCCATCAAACCTTTCTTCCACCCTTTATTGAACTTGGACCTCTCACAAGTCACATTCATCCTTATTTTGTTGTCTTTAATGCAGGCAAAAAACTACAAGAGATGACAATAGCTGATGTGCTCAGAATGCAAACTTTTTATCACCAGATCAATCTAGCAGGTAATGTACCCCTGATGTTCAAGATGAATGTTATTTATGTCAGTTCTATAGATAATTCATTTTCCACTATTCTTGATCTGTATGAAGCCAAATCTCAATCTCAATCTCAACAAGACCAAGGTGGTGTCTCTACTTCTGGTGAACACTTGGGTGATCAGCAACATGGAGGACACCAGAGAGCAACCTTTACCTCCTTCAGCAGTTCCTCTTCTGCTGCAGATGGTGCAATTGATACAGATAACTCTGCCTTGGTTGGGTCCATTGTGAGCTAGAGGAAGGATATTGAACCAGCATTCAATGGTAGAAACAAGGAGATATTGGTTCCTTGGAGATTTGGATGTTGAGGTATACCATGACATTGGGGAGCAGGCTTATCATTCCCCTATTGCCTAGGTGTGCAGATATCAAAACCATTTTGTGTGTTTGATTTTTCATTTATATTGTGCCATGTTTTTCTAAACTATATTATTCCACTCTGCAGTGCCACAACATAAAGTTTTCCTGTCTTCAATTTTTTACTGTATAATATTTTTTGAACCGTGTTTTATTTGTCTACATGTTTGTCATGCAAAACTTATCTTGAAACAAGTTGGAGCTCATTCTTCATCCAATACCAGCAGCACAGGGAAAAGAGCTATTGGGGGGGACTCGGAGGTACATTGTCATTCAAGTTTTTCGTCGAAATGGTCAGAGAATACCAACATAGAACATATGATACACTCTACCTAACTTACCAAGACAAACTCAATTATCGGCCTTTCAGAATATCCCGCTCGTGTTGACCATCGGAATTTGTGATCATATGCGCGACTCCGAAACCTCGGGCATCCGCGATAAATATACAGCAGATTTCTCCAGCGCACCAAATGGATAATCGCTGGCCAAAAACGTCACCGGAGGTGTCGTGGAGCTCCTGTCTCCGTTCCCTCCCGGTGCTGCCTTGGTCTTCCTTCGCTTAGTTTCCAATAACACTCGACTGGTGGATGGCTCACTCTCCTCGCGCATGCCTTCCGCCTCACTTCATACTACATCCAAAGCGCCAAGGCCCTTCTCGTCTGTTCGTATGCCGCTCTCAGCTCCTCCGTCTGTTTCTGTCTCGCTTCGTCTCCAGGGAATTGAAAATGCAGCACCCTTTGCGCGAACTTCCTTCGAAGCGTCGTAGTGCGAGGAAAGTGGATGGTTTTCTACTCTTCTCGCACATCCTTGATGCGTTCAGCCGAAGGTTGGTCTACCGAGAAAAAGTCTGGTATTGTCTATAAATGGAATGTGCGATGTGGGGATTGGACTCTAACGCGTGTATGAATAACATCCTTGCCGCACATACAGCACGTGAGATCCAGTTCATAAAAAAATAGGTCGCCTTACGCATCATCGGCCTCTTCCACCTGGAGAGGAAATGGCGAGGTACTTCTGACAGCCTATTGGTTCGTAATCGCCAAAACTCGTCTTCGTTATTCGATTGCAGGATCGTCCTACACCCACGGTGAATGCGACAAACCGAGAATGAAAAACCATACTCCTTCTCGCTTGGTTTGGTGGGGATGGTCAAACGACAGCTTTGATCAAACTGTACATACAACCAGCTCAGAAAAGAAAGAAACGTGAAAGAAAGAAAAAAGGAAACGCGCACGTCCACCAACGGCATATCGTACGGCTTGTCGCTCAACCCTCCCGACTTGCCCCTCATCAGCTTTTCCTACGTCTTGGACTGCGCATACTGACTCGATCATCACCTTGCTCACAGCTTCAAGTCCGACGTCGCGCACTGCTCATGCATGTACATCTTTGTTCGATCAGGCCCATACGGTCAGTTGCTATATTATAAGACAACACAACAACGAAATGTCAGCAACTTCCCACAATATGGGCGGGAGGTCACCTTATCCTGTCGCGTACTTGGTGGACAGTCCGCTGCCTTCGTCCTTGCGAACTCAGAATTTCTTGGCAAGTTCGGCCTTGGGAACGAAGGAAGCGCCGACACTACTAACAGTGCTCGATTTGTTGATTGGAGGCATTCATTCGGGATCTGATTAATGGGTGTCCTAGGGCACGAATGACGGTAGTGGCACCTTAGCAAGTGGTGATGAACGCTCGTTCAAAGCTAGACACATAATTAACATTCCAAGCGAGAGTTCTGATCACGACACAAAAACGGACGTGTCTGGATCACTTGGGGAAGAAGCAAGATCTTTTGTCGGTTACCCACGCCCTTTGACTATTGACACGGTTTTTCCTTGGAAACGGATGATCTCCAACGATGGGTCTAATGCTTGATTTGCGGATGCCATGGAGTGCGTTCGGATACGGGACATTGTTGTTCAACATGCAAGAGGACTTGGACGTTCACTGGAACCTAGGGCTTTTCTGTGGGGCAATTTCACGTGTCCATAGTTCCTCTAAACAAGTCAAATGCGAAGTATTCTCAATCGCGGATGAAGGTCTTCGCTTCATCTGACGAAAGTCTAAGGCATTCATGTCCGTGCCCTGCATCATGATAAATCGGTCCACCCACATGCATTGCGCTCGAGACCTTCAATTCTCGACCCCATTATGGCTGAGATACAGTTCCTCGAAACTCTCTTCAAGTCGACCTTGGTGATAGGATTCGATGGGAGCAACAGAATCCCGAGTTTCGTGAGCTTGTCCAAGTTATAGTAGAAGTCAGGATCACGGGTCAACAGTCGACGTTGGGGACCTCTGGGAGGTTTATCATTAATATTGTTGAAGTCGTTGCTCTCGAGTAACTGGCATGCACATAATCACGTGGATCATAGTACGCGTGCGCATACGCACTTCTCGCCACGTTCGTTACCAATCTAAACCTCGCTCCCTCTTCCCTAACCGCAGTTGATTGACAAACGCATATAACGCCTTTCTGCCCACTGCGAAGAACGGGGTCTAATGATAGAATGGCACGACGAGCGTCACCGGAACCACCAACTCTCCCTTCTCGAGACTCGTCAATGGCGACACCGAGGCATCAAGGACCTGTTATCCGGTTCCACACGAAACATATATACACCGTCTGCAGAAATCCAAAGTGATAAAAGTACACATGTACCACACGCCAGCATTCGTCGCCCAGAGAGACAGAACTTTCAAGACCGCGGTTTCTCACGTCGACGTCGACGGCTCGTGCAGCACGTTCTTGATTTTATTGTCGTATACAAACCCAGCTCCTATAAACTTCCTGCAGCTAACTGAACGACATCTGAGACAACAGGTGACTAGTACTCGCGAAGCGCTGCAGCCGTAGTAGTGCGAGCGAGGCCCAACCCCGCATGCACCAGCTCCGAGTTCCTACAAAGCAGGCAATGGTGAACGAGCAACGGCCTAGTCAGTACGGATTACGCACGTTCGCGTCGTCCGGAAAGTTCTCGAGTGGGTCTTCTTCGTTCGCTCCACGTCACGGTCTTCGTGGGCCGGTAATTCATACTCGGAGCCGTCTCGTCGTGGTCATCTCCAGACGGGAGTAAACACGCGCGGCGCCTGCGATCAGTCCGGCTCCATTTAGATCAGAAGAAAGCGCGAGATCGTCTCTGGGCAAAATCATCCCGTCCTTTTCCTGTGAAACACACAATTCAAGGCTCTATTTTGCAGGATTCATCCTCTGTCTGCGATCTATCTCCATCCCGGCCCTGTCTATTGCGAGTGAGTCGTCTCTTGGTTCTTCTGATCACAGATATCCGTGGCGATGTGGCCTGCAAGTGGTTTCTACTCACACGCTGATCTTGAGACAGCTCTGCGTCGGTTGCCTCCAGCGGAACCACCTTAAACCTTCAAGCATAGTAAGCAGCCTTCCAGGAGGCACACACTGACATGACGAAGATATTTTACGTGTGATCTACAATCCTGAAATCTAAAACATCATTCGAGGTCCATTTACCAGCCTCTTTCCGCAAGGCGTCCGCCTTTCATGTTTGCGTCGCTGTGACGAATAGTGAGAAACGGGAAATTGCTACGTGCGGAATTTCAATAGGTGGAACTCACATCGTAAGACCGACCATGGGTGCCCCAAGATTCTCCGAGATCTGTGGAAAAAATGTGTCACGAACGTTCATCGTTTGCCGTCTTATTTGCGACCCGTACCTCGGCGAGAACCTTTGGGTTGTTGTAGTGCGTCACCTGTCGTTTCGAGATCAGCGAACGTAGTGCGTAGAAACGAGGTTGGAGAGCGTACGGCTTGAACGATGGCCCTTGCCCTCTTGGCTGGATCGCCAGACTTGGGGGATTGTGAACTTTGATTTTCAGGTCAAACCAAACACGACGGACGTACGTGGAAAATGCCGGAACCGACAAACACTTTTACGCAGAGAATCAGTAAGCGAGAGACACGCTGGCGAGGCATGGACGCACCTCCATCGCACCCGAGCTGCATCATGAGGGCAGCATCCGCTGTTAAGTTTGGGGGTGTAGGCCTCAGAGCGGCTCAGATACCGGTGTGCATGCCGCGTACGTACCAGGAGTGGCGATCCCCCCGGCGGCGAAATTGACGACCGGAAGCCGCTTCAGCCGAGCAGATTCCTTTAATAGATGGAAGGGAGCTTGAATCTCCTTCGCGTATGCGTAGAGTTCTTCCTCGTTCATAACGCCGGACTTGCGAATTTCGCTCATGACGGTGCGCTGGTGACGGACAGCCTCGACGACGTTGCCGGTGCCAGCCTCGCCCTTGGTCCTGATGAATGCGGCCCCCTCGGAGATGCGGCGGAGAGCCTCCCCTAGGTTGCGTGCGCCACAGACAAAGGGGATTTTGAAACTGTGTTTGTTGATGTGGTGTTCTTCATCCGCGGGCGTCAAGACCTCGGATTCGTCGATGTAGTCGACGCCGACCGCTTGGAGTATCTACGTGCGGGTGAGCGTTGCAACCAGAAAAGGGCAGGAGTGCTGCGTACCTGTGCCTCGACAAAGTGTCCGATGCGCACTTTGGCCATGACAGGAATGGTGACTGCGTTCATGATGTCCTTTATCATGGCAGGGTCGCTCTGGGGTTACACATTACGCTGATGAGGAAGGCGCGCGACAAGGACGGAATGAAAAGGTATGGATGATATTACCATTCGCGAAACGCCACCCTCTGCTCTGATATCGGCAGGAACACGCTCGAGTGCCATAACGGCACAGGCACCAGCCTCTTCCGCGATGCGAGCCTGTGCGGCGGTGAGGCGGGTCAAAACAAGATGGGTGTGAGAGGTTACCTGCTCGACATTGACGACGTCCATGATGACGCCCCCCTGGAATACGGGTGAGTGGACGCGTACGGAACACGCAGAGGAACGGACCTTGAGCATCTGTGCCAAGCCGGACTTGACCTGCGGGGCATGAGGATGGATTGGAGGGGAAAAAAAGTGGATCGGGCGCGCACCCCAAAGGTCCCAAGACTTGTGTTTCCGCCATCGCGCTGTGTGGAGCGGGCGGGTGCTGGTGCTGGTGCTTGTGCTGTTGATGCGACTGTGGTGGGAACAGGGGCAGACATGGAGATCTTGTGGATGTGCGACGACAACAAAAAATGGAATGATTAGGGTGGACAGGTGGATGATAGCGAGGTTAACGGAATGACCCTCCGAGCCATGAGAATTCCCTTTTCTTACACAGGAGAGCCATACGGGGCGATCAATCATCATAGCCATCATCATGCGCACGCTTGCCTTTGAACATACCAGCGAGCACAAGCAAGCTGTCCATCTGATGGTGCTGATCGCATGTGCGATAACACCGTGTCTCATTTCAGTTGCGCCTCTACTGTCCCTGGGCCTGGCGACGTGATCGACCCGTTGCATTCGTGCCATGGGTATGTGGACAATGGCGCAAGGAAGGGACGGCTATTTAAATGACAAGGGCACTACAGGTACTTATAGTGAAACCGACAGGCGCTGGGCACGCGTCAGAAACCCTTGGCTGCGAGCCAGGTCATGACATCCCTCTTGAAACGGCCACCGGAGAGAATGATGTGTCTCTGATGGCGGACCCTGACTGCGAGATGCTGCGCGTGCGGCGAGTCATGGGGAAACAGGGACTGCCTGAGGTCCTGTGCCATCGACTTGAGAAGACTAGTGTGAGATGGTGAAGTAAAAACGGTTCGAGCAGTGCTCACGGAGGTGTTTCCGTCTACGTTTCTGATCTGGATGAGGTAGCGTGTGCGAGCGTTGCGAACGTCGGAGTAGACGGGGAGAGATCCACGCGAATTGCGGCGAACAAAGTAAGGGATGGGATTCACGTGCCTGGTGATGGAGGCCATGGTGGTTTTGGTCAAAGGATATAAATACCGTAAAGGCTGATGTTCCTCTCCTCTCCTTCAAGTCATGTCCCATCCTCCTCCTCTCTCCCCGCTAGACAACTTCCTGCCAAACTTTTGGTCCCTTCCCTCCCCGCTCTCCCCGTTCACAACACAGCACGTCTTCCCACCGTCCCCCTCAGACACCTGTTCTTCCCTCTCCTCGGACCTCTCCCCGTCCCCACCTCCGCAGACCGTCCGCGTAGTGTGCAACGTTCCCCTCATCGCTCCCCGTCCACTCCCCTACCACTCCCCGACGTTCCTCCAGTTCGATCTCCCGGACACCGACGAGGACCTTTCCCATCCGCCGTACACCCACCGGCCCGCCAAGCGGAAGCGCGGCACCCATGATGACCCTGTCGTCTCCCAGCCACAATCGAAACGTCGTCCTGGCATCCATCGCTGGAGATCCCGTCCATCCCGTCCATCCCATCGTCCCGCCGGCAACCCGTCTCCTGTCACCTTGTTTCATCCTTCTGCCAACCGTCCATAGCAGGTCTCTCTCCTCTTCCACTTCTCCCGTTCATTCTCTGAGTCACGTATTCACAGCCTTTTTCTTGTCACGTTCTGACACCATGCCGCCAACGGCATCTCATCTCAATCCTACTCGCATACACGCAGCATCATATGTACTTGCATCATACTTACTCCATACTTCATTACTTGTATCACACCCACATGCATCCGGACACCTTCCTCTCTGAGGATCGCCTCGGTGCCACTCCACTGCCCCATACGTCATAGCTCCAGGGTTTCAGCGCGCCCCTCCCATCTTGGTCCTCTTTCATTTCCAACCAATGCCACAATCAAACCCAAAGGCAATCCTCTCCGCCTTTATCTTGGTCCGTCCGTCTTCTCTTTCCATATTTCCTTCCCTTCTCACATGTTCCTGTAGCAAGACCCTCATGCACGGTACTCTTTTGACCCAAAACGGGATTCCCCGTGCTCCACACTCTGTCGAGGCGGAGCCCCCACGCCGAACGAGAAGCAGTGTGTAACGGTGAGTAATCATTTTCTCTCGCCAACTGATCGGTCATCTTACCACCGCGCGCCGCAGCTAACCATCTCAGCCACGGAACTCTTCGAGGCAATGCTGGCATGTCCCTTATCGCACTCCCTCTAGCACTCCCGGTCTCACCGGTCAGTTTCAGAATCTTGGTTACTTTTGTGCACTACCATCCGATCCATCTCGGTCATATATCGTGTGCAATCGACTATCGTGTTCGCGTTAAGTAATGTATTACGATCACGATCATTACTCTCTTCACTGCACTGTCTCGGCATCAATCCCAAGTTGTCCATGGTGTGCCTTTTTACGGTGTGCTTCCGCGAGTTCTCGGCGATGCTGCGCGGCACGCAAGTCCAGCGTGGTCATCTCCAGCTCGTGAAATGCTCGATGGCTTGCTTTGATGCAGCGTCGACACTCGGTTGCCGCATGTGCCCGATGTGCTTGTAGCCGATTATACTACGAACGTGGCGGGGTCAGCTATCAATCAGCCTAACCCCTTGGAACTAACTCGCCTCCTGCTCGTGCGCCGCGCTAATCTTTTGTTTCGCCTCGTACTTGGGAATGGTGGGCAAGTATGGCTGCGTAACAGCCACCTCGTTTGATGTCTCTGCAACAGTTTCAACTGCGGCTGGTAGTCGTTGCCGCGGAGAACCCATCCGTGTAGGTGATTCCCCTTTTCCAGCCAGTTCCCCGTCAGAACGGTCCTTTCCTTTCGTGGGCAACTCCATCGTCATCTCAACGTCCATCTGGCTATCCGAAACCACCGCACCCTCAACCGGTCGGTCTTCTACCCGAACACGTTCTGACCCACTCGGGCTCGCTTCTCTGCGTGCTTCATCAGGCAGCTGAGTGCCTGCAATTTCGAGAGATTGGCGTTCGGGTACTGAACGTGTAGGACTTGGCACGGAGCGTGGATATCGATTCGGACTAGGACTTGTTCCACGAGTTTTGCTTGGTGGTCGAGGAACATCACGGGATGAATGGTCATCCGTCGGCTCAGGTCGCGTGCGAGATATGGGAGAAGATTTCCGAGACCTGCTTCCAGCACTTTTAGGAGAAATTGACCGTCTTCCCCGAGATGCATATGACGACGGCGGGGCTCGGCGGGGCGGGGAATGAGGTTCGTGGTGATGGTCTGGAACATCGTAAACGTATGTGTGGACACGAATAACAACGGACTCACCGCGGCGTGGCGACAGCGGTGCGGGCCGTCTGTCGTACTCACGATCTCTGGGTCGTGGATCATCGCGGTCCCGACTCCTCCCCCGATCCCGGTCCCAGTCCCGGTCCCTGTCCCTTTGTCTTCTGTAGTCGTCTCGACCGCGCCAGTTGGTTTCCCTAGTACCATACCCTCTTCGACTCGATGTAGTACGGCTTGGACTGTAGTCATTTCGGGGTGCCCAGGTGTCGTCTGCCCTTCGTCGTCCATAGTATCCTCGATCCGAATCCCTAGTTCTGTCTCTTTCCCTATCCCTGTCTCTGTCACGGTCCCTATCCCAATCTCTCCTGCGGTCATCTCTGGCGCGTGAATCATCGTAACCTCGGTAGTCTCGCCCATGATATGAATCACGAGAACCGGCGATATAAGTGTCCCCAGAACGTGGCGGCAGGTGAGGCGACCTTTGCGAATAACGTGAACGCGGGCCGCGTTCACGTTCACGATCCCACTCCCTGTCTCTGTCTCTGTCTCTATCTCTGTCTCTGTCGTCCCGCTGATGATGTGAGTACCGGTCTGGTGACGAAGCACGTCTGGGACCAGTCGGACGCCACGGCTCGTCAGAGCCCGAGTCAGGCCGTGTACCCGTTGACCTCGAAAACTCGGGTTTGGCTGGGAGGTTCGACATTGGTGGTGGTTTGGTGTTCTCGGAGTTCGATTCGTCGAGTAGCTTGCTGTTGTTGTTGTTGCTGTTGTTTGGTGGGCTTTACTTCCCCCTTGAATGCCAGCTACTGCTACTCCTGACCTCGTCCCGCTTGCGACACTCGCCCAAATCGAACGCACGCCGTCCAACGAAGATGGAATCCCCCTAGAGTTAGAAGAAGACCTCAGAGCGTTCGGCTGCAAACTCATCCATGAAGCCGGTGTCCTTCTCAAACAGTGCGTGTCCCAGTCCTGCCTAGGCATCCCCAACCTAACGTTTACGCGCCCGCTCGCCCCTCAGAAAGCAGGTGGCCGTCGCTACCGCCCAGATTTTATATCAGCGATTCTGGTATACGTCCTCGATGAAACAGTTTAGCATAGGGGTCAGGCCGTCCCTCCCTTTTTCCCGTTCTCCGCCCAAATGGATTGATTATTTCAGGACGTGGGCATGGGCGCCCTCTACCTCGCCTCCAAACTCGAAGAATGTCCACTTCGCATCCGAGACCTCATCAACATCTACGACCTCCTCCTGCAACGCACCACATACGCCCTCACCCCGCTCACCGCCCCCAACCACCCAGCAGACCCGTCGTTCCGCTACGTACCCATGTCGTATTTCGGCAACACGTTCTACGACCTCAAAGACGCCGTCGTCGTCGCCGAAATGCAGATCCTCAAGCGCCTCGGGTTCAACGTTCACGTCGTGCTACCCTACGGAACGCTCATTAATTACCTCCGCGTGCTCGGTCTCATGAACCATAAGGACGCGTGTGCGAGAGCGTGGGGGTACTTGAACGATGCGTGCGTGATTCTTATTTCCTCTCGTGATGACGACGACGATGACGCGCCTTATATATAGATTACAGACACCTGCGTATGCGCTGTACGCCATTCCCACCATCGTCAGCGCTGCGATCCTCCTCGCCGCACGCCATCTCGACATCTCGCTCCCCTCCACGCCACCCAACTGCTGGTGGGACCTGTTCGACGCCCCCTGGGACGACGTGTGGAACGTGTGTGGACAGGTCATGCGGCTTTATCGGGATCGCACGCAGGAGGAACATCTTCGGGTGATGCGCATGATGAACAAGAAGGAGGTGCGAAAATGGCTAGAGGAAAATGGCTGTCCGAGCTAGCTAGCAATGGTGATACGTTCCTCTCGTCGTAATGCTCCCCTGTTCCTTGACATTGGTGTAACGTAGATGCCCTTATCTATTTTCGTGCGCTTGGACGCCATATGAACGACCCCACCGGTTTTGCGCAGGCACGGAATGAACCTTCGAACCTCCTTGGTGTCTGTCAACCACAAGGAAAATAAAACGAGAAAAAATAAGTCTCTCTGGCGGGGAGTCGAACCCCGCTCTCCCGCGATCATCGTAATGACAGGCGGGTGTACTATCCGATATACTACCAGAGACCATATCTTGTTCAGCAACGTCATCTATATGACACGAAACAGCGTTGTCAAACAGGCGACTGACCATCGCTGAAACGTTGATATGATTGGTTACTACCGTGCGGGCCGGCATCTTGATTAAGGCGGTCGGAATGAAACCAGAGTACGTATAAAACCAGCTACTCACATCAAGAAATATACTACAGCCTGAACTCGAGAGGAAGCCAGAGGACCCCACTGGCATCAGCATTCCAATTTTCCAGGGATGATTGATCCGAGCGCTACAACTGCGCGGTCACCGTCCAAGACTTCTTCACTCTCGACGACACGCGTCGTACGGCGCTACTGGCGCCTCCCTCGAGGTATACTCTTTACAGATTTATCGTTATCTCGACTCCATCCCTTTAGGCTTTTTCAGAACACAATGATAGGATTTTCGACATGGAACCACAACCGTACGACACGCGAGATGTCAGAGCGGAATAGATCGGCCAAGCAACTTGAAGTTTCCTAGGAGTCTTGCCCGCAGCCACCTGTTGCATCATCGTTTGTCAGCTCTTCGGTGTCTCCCGTCCTCCATCGGCTTCCATCCACTCGTGACGAAACAGTAATCCCTACCATGATCGGCTTGTTTCCTGGCTCGACATCTGTGCTTGTCAATCTTGCTCTCAATATTGTTTTCTTGCTCGCTGCACTTGTCCTATGCCTCATTGTTTTCCATGAAATATATTCAAAGCACACGGCCCGTCATTTACCACCCGGTGTATCCGGTCTTCCGAGTATCCTCGAGCTACCCAGAGACAAACCCTGGCTCAGGGTGCAGAGACTGAACCAGCGGTACGGTGTGTCGATCCACGCAACACGCAGCCTGACATCACTGATTGTTGTTGGACAGGAGATGTTGCTTCCATGTCATTTCTAGGATACAACATCATCCTCGTTGGCTCAGCAAAAATCGCCGAAGATTTGCTCGAGAAAAATGGGTCAAACTACTCTGACCGCCCTCAGTCGATCATGGCTGGTGAACTGTCGGGATGGGGCAAGATCATGCTCCTTTCCAACTACGATGAGCGGTTTCGCATGCATCGAAAGTGGATGGCGCAGGACATCGGTACCTATGCGGCCGTGGCCAAGTTGCACAGGATGATCGAGTTCGAGACTCGAAGATATCTCCGATGCGTGCTTGAGGACCCGGAAGGGACTCGGGCCCACGTTCGAAAGTCAGTTCGATTCGCATGACCTGCTGTTTTTCACTGACGGGGTCATGTAGGAACCTCACATCGATCACCTTGCGTCTCTCGCATGGTTATGTAATACAGGCAGGAGAAGACCCAGTTATTGATCTCGCCCGTGAAGCAAACTCACAGCTGTCGATGGCGACCTCGCCAGGTGTATTTTGGGTCGATTTACTTCATTTCTGTACGTCATCGCCTCGTCTTGGCATGCGCAAAGACTGTAAATTTATTGTTTACAGTGAAGTACATTCCGTCGTGGCTTCCCGGTGCTGGATTCAAGAGAAAAGCAAAGAGATATGCGCTCGTTGTACGGGACCTCGTGGAAATCCCACACAGTTATGCCAAGTCTCAGTTGGTGAATCATTTTATCGGTCCTCAGGCTGTTGATGCCAGTTAACCCAGATTTGTATAGGCCGCTGGCATGGCGCTGCCCTCGCTATCTTCTCGTATAATGGGTACTCCTGACCTCACAGATGAACTTGAGGACAGCGCTAAATGGGCCACGGCAACGATGTATCAAGGTGTGTCTTTGTCGATCTGTCAACCGTTTTGATGCTGTTATTCAATAACTCAACCATAGGGGGTGCTGACGCGGTAAGGGGTCTGAAATCTTGTCTTTGTGTTTAGCGCTAGATGCCCTCACACAGCCCAATTCCGTCGCTTATACATTCTACCTAGCCATGGTGCTCCATCCACGCATCATAAAGAAAGCGCAACAGGAGCTAGATGCGGTGGTAGGTACGACCAGATTGCCTACGTTTTCCGACCGGGCTCTTTTGCCATACACGGAAGCGCTTGTTACAGAGTTATTGCGTTGGCACATGCCAGGTCCAATAAGTATGACGAAGCATCTCTGATCGCATCTCGTTTCGATCTAAGCTTATTTATAGCGTTGCAGCGTATGAGAGCCGACAAGACGTACGATGGGTATTTGATCCCTGCAGGTTCCTATGTTGTGGCCAACATGTGGTGAGTAGCCAATGTCCACAAGCCTACCTCCCTGTTTTCATGCTACTGATTGCATCAGGGCAATACTCCGTGACGAAAGGACGTACAAAGATCCATTGGAGTTCAAGCCAGAGCGATTCTTGGGAGAGAACCCGGAACCCCACCCCGGGAAAGCGTGTTTTGGCTTCGGAAGAAGGTGAGGATTGTCTTGAAACAATACATTAGGGCAGCTGGCAGATGACTTCCCCAACAACTTATGTACACAGAAAATGTCCAGGTAAGCCACCAGCGCGCCTCGATGGTGACTCGAAAAGTTGATGACTCAACCTCGTCCGCGCGTCTGGCAGGCAATATTCTGGGAAGTTCCATCGTCTGGCTCATGTGCGCCCAAGCGCTCGCTGCGTTCGACATCCAAAAGTATGTCGACGGTGATGGAGTGGAGGTCACACCCGAGCATGATTTGGTAGGGGAGACGATCGTGTTCGTAAACAATCGTATCTTGCAAAGTATATTGTACTCCTCCACTTTTCTTTCGCAGCCTCTACAGTCATCAAACCCCGTTCGAGTGTTCGATCAAGCCCAGATCAGCAGAAGCGAGACATCTTATCCAACAGGAATTTCTGCTCTCCGAATCGTGACCTGGAAGGCCTGAGTCGAATGACGTGGCGACGCCTCGTATATGCTCAGCGACGAGTTCACGACCGACAGAATGGTGTTTACTCTGGTTATAGGCTAGACACGATCTGATAGGCTAGGCACCGATATGTACATACAGAATCCGCTAATCGAGCGGAACACTACCAACCAATGAGTCCATCGTCCTGTGGATCGCCAACGCCGCTCGAGTGTGACCCAGGCGACCAGATCCATCCAACATATTCTCGTAAAACTTGGACGTGATCGCGTTCGTCTGTCCGTCGTCCACCGCCCACATCGTCCCAATCACCGACTGTCGTATGGCAAGCAGACAGGTAGGCAAATTCCGGGTTCTCCAACTCCAATCCCATGATCCTTTCTACCGTAAACCGGCCGTCGTGGAGCGCAAATGCAGAGTCAAAGGGTTGTTCCTCGTTTGGGATGCCGTGACAGGCGAAGTGAACCTTCGAGACTCGGGACATGCTCGATTCTGGTCCAACAAGGCGCATGAATGTTGCGAGATCCTGAATACGTTCGGCGACGATAGTCAGCTCCCTGTCGACGGAGAGGAGCTCACTTTCGCCTTTGGCGCTGGCCTGTCCTACAGCAAGGAAACGTTTCTCGTGTAGCGAAGTTGTCGCAGATGGAACACTCCGTCTCGCACGGATGAGGGCAGTCAGAGTGGGGGTGTAAGACGAGATGTACAACTGGGAAAAACCCCGTTGGCCCTACCGATACGGACTAGCTGCATGCAATGGCAGAAGGCAGAACTTAGCAGTGGGACACCACCACTGGCAGATGCGTGAGCAAAGTGGAACTGCAGTCTGGAGAAAATTGGCAATCGGGGCAACGGCCTCATCCCAAAGGATTCTCAGGAAGGAAGCAAGCTCTCTGCCCATGTCCATTGTTTTTGCATCCAAAGTCAATGACTGGAGCTCCGACGACAACTCCTGAACACG
>JBBPLL010000344.1:4593-31074 GCA_038089755.1 Leccinellum rugosiceps | reverse complement strand
TGGAGATGTCGTCAAAGCGTCCGTGGATTGCTGCCCACGCTCACCTGCGTTGAGCGGAGTTTCAATCGCTTGGCCACTGCCGAAGTTTCGGTCACGTGATCATCTCTCGTCCGAGACGCGCCAACAGTTGGATTTCAAGCTACATGAGACACAGCGTCCATCTCTCAATACTCTTACATTTCTCAACTCGATGCCAATAACGACGGTGAGTACGACTCGTATCCTGCTAGAATCACCCCTTTGATGTCTCTAGTGTGATTCTCTAGAAACCCTTAGAACCGAAATCGACGCAGCGCGCAAGAAAGTCATCCTCGATGAAACCGAAGACACTTGGGACACGATTACGCAGGGGATCCTCCACTTGACTCGCCTCTGCAACAGCGGTGGATGTGATTTCCCTTCTGAAATGGTAGCTGGCATTCGTTTAATGTCCAGACCATTAAACAGTGCTTTGAACTCTGAGCGCAGCAGGCTGTCAGGCGCTGCAATCGAGCTTCTCACCGCATTATCTACCGGGCTGGGCCCTTCTTTCGAAAATTTGGTGTCACAATTCTTTCCAACATTGCTGGCCCTGTGCGGTCGCACGAACAAGGTTTTCACCTCGCGTGCTAGGGCGTGCATCCTTGCTATCGTTCAGCAAACCCGCCTTCCATCTCTCTTACCGTATATTGCCGATCTTGCCAACCACAAATCGGTCTTTCTTCGTTTGACGGCTGCGGAAACTATTTTGGCTTGTCTTAACTGTTTCAATCCCCCGGACCTTGAAAAAGAGACTCGGGCTCGCACTGTGGAGGAATTTATCAAATCGACAGCGCGCGATGCCAGTGCAGATGTCCGAAAGACGAGCAAGGAGATTTTCAAGGCTTATAAATTGTTGATGCCTGCAAGGGTAGATGAGTAGGTTGATGAAGTCCAGTTGTGAAGCGTAACTAATTCATCCTCTAGCTTTGTCGCTCCGCTCACCCCAGTCGTAAAGAAATACCTCGATATCCAATCTGGCCCGTCAGGCATCCATGCCGCTCCCTCAAATGCCGGGCGGAAGCAGACTAGCCGACCTTCCAGCCGCGCTAACAACGCAGTAACGGAAACGGGACGACATCCTGCAACCTCAACACTTTCGAAGCCTTCTGCTCGTCCAGCCACAGATGATCCTCCTCATAGCATGCGGCAACGCCCAGTAATCCATGCTCCCCCAACCACAGCTGACATTCGTGCACCTCGTCAGGGGACGACGGTCTCTCAAATGCTGCGTGACCCTCCTCAGCCTCGTAGCTTACAGATCAATGCTCAACCTTCCGGCGCTGCCCAGCGTTGTGTCATACCGACATCCGCTCCTACTCATCAAGCTGTGCGGCATCCTCTGCCGAGTGCTTCCCGGGTCCCATCTACTCGGAGTGCATCTACAACCACTGGTCCTCAACGCCCTCCACCCATGCAAATCAAATTCAGTCGCCCTCCTGACCGACTCAAATCTACTGGTAGTGGTGCTAAAAGAGTACCGCTTCCATCCGTACCCATGAACAGCAGCGCCGGTGATCCAGCAGCCGCGAACGCAAAATCTGGAGATCGGGCTGGCAGTGCTATCGATAAACCTCATTCAAAGAGTACGGAAGTAGTGGTACCTGGAACGTCGGCTATCGGTCGGAAAGTTTCTGAAGGTACTCGATCAGCTTCACTTCAAGCCAAGGCAACCAGTGGGCCAGCTCCAACGCGTCTAGCGCCAGGTCAACGTGCTCACAAACCCTTAAAGCAAAGTGGATCGAACAATCCCAGAAAGATAGCACCTCAGCAACGTCCCGTAGGGATTGTGCAGAAGCGCCCACGTCCTCTGGTTACGCCAGAGCCAAAGGAGACGTCACCAACTCTCATTCCTCTACCGCCCAGTCCATCGACACCTGTAGATACACCCCTGCCGCCGTCGCCTAATTGCACGCCACACCCCGTTGATCCCGTCCTGACGCCCATACCCGCGTCCCCCGACCCCTCGGAAGGACTATTACAATCTGCGGAGCCTCGTGAGGAGCGGGGAGACATGGGCAATCCTAATACACCCATCACGACCCTTCTTTTTTCCATCCAGCGTGGCTTTCTCTTCACGCCATCTTCCCCCCTTTCACCGCCGCAGAATTATCTTCCAGTGGATTTACCAGAGAGACAGGACATGGTGATAGCCAGTAACCTCGCTAAAGGTCCATCAGCGAGAGGTCCTTTTTGTATATCGCTCGAAGACACCTCTGTTGTGGACGGCTTAGATAGACACGCACTCAAGGATCTCAATTAGTGACATGATCCTCATTACATCTTTAATGCTACATTATGCATCATTTCACCGTCAACAAATCTAACTTGTGACAACCAGACCGCGACGCGTCGGCGCGTCATCGCGTGTTGCGTGAGAAATAGCCTCCCGTTGGCAAACAACGAGCATCTTCGTCAATTCTTGTCCGGTCCACAAACCGCCAGGCTGTCGTGGCCAATACCTACCCGGCCGTGATTACCCTGGCTTATCGACAACCCTCTGCTTCTCCTCGACAATGGCCACACTCCACAACCGCCGTCCGCTGGGAACCCGCCAGCACCTCCAGCAACTAATCGGAAACTCGCCTCTAAAGTCTCGAACTCCTTCGGCTTCTAGCAAGCGGCCGCGCTCCCCAGAACCTGCTGGAGATACACTTGCCAGCCAGACTAATCCCAAGCGCGTCAGGACGACTCATGCAGACGCGAACGGTGGAACTCAACCAGACGAGGAGCGCAAGGACAAGGATCAGAAGCGTCTGGCACGCGAAGCAGCAAGGAACGAGTTCCGCGTCAAGTACACCCGAGCGTTTCCATCATGGGTGTTTTATTTCGACCTAGATCAACTCGATCCCGACACTGCAGCCCTAAGGAGCTCGCTAGCGTCCAGAGTTACCCAACTTGGTGCCGTATGTCTGTACAACCTTTCTCTTCCCTTATTGATGACGATCGATTGCACCCTAACTAGCGGGTCGAGGATTTTTTCTCAAACGAAATAACCCATTTGATCACCAATCAACCTGTTCCTGCCGAAGATACCCTTTCAAACAAGGAGAATGCTCGCAAACTGCGTGGCGCCGGCTCGCGTACTCCTCTACTACTTAAGAGTCCAATAAAGCTCAGAGGACGGTGAGTTCTACTCTCGTGGTACACTTACGTTTTGCTGACATTCCTTTCTAGTGTCACGGAGGATACTAACACACAGAACTTTAATCTCGTGGAGAAAGCCCAAGCGTTTGACATGAAGATATGGAATACCGTCAAGCTAGATAGCATCCTGGAGCGATGTGATCTACCTCCGCCAGTCACTACCAAGCATCCACCTGGAACCCAACCAACTTCCACGGTCACCAACAATCAACGCAATCTCACTCGCTTGCTTGCTTCAGAACGTCTACATGGAACCACAGAACGCGATCCGACCCAGAAACGTCACGATTTCCGATACTTCTCGAAAAATAGTTACTTTGTCTTGGTGGAAGACATGAGGCAGGAGTTGGCAACTATACATGCTCTTGAGTTTCCCATCCACAAAGGGCGCGATGGAAAGGAGCGTGGCGCTTGGCCTATTCTCCATTGTCACCCTCATTCTCGAGGTCCATTCATCGAATTCGATGAGAGGGAACGGCGCCGCTGGGAAAGGACTCAACGGGGCGATGAAGATAAGGAGATCGAGAGGCGACAACGGGCAGCGACCGAACTCCGACGGAAGAAGCAAGCTCAAGCCCAACTCCTCGCTCGCAAAACGGGTGATCTTCGACGCTCTGTGTCGATGAATAATCTACATCGCCAATTCGCGAATGCTGGAGCGGAGGAGTTTGTTGACTTGGACGCAGATTTTCCGGACACCCAGGCCTCAGCCAACGCATCCGGCTACCTGGCATCAACGAGCGCGTATATCGCCGCCTCGGGTAACAGTGTTGGAATCACTTCTACGACGGGCACAACCTCGGCTGGTGGTGGAGCTCTGCGAGCTCTTGATCTACCTGCGAACCTGCGTGGGCGAATCCAACAGCAAGTTGTTACCTCCCGCAAAGTGTCTACTTTGGCTGCTGGGAAGGTCACCTCGAACCGCCAACCAAATGCCATGGGACCGCCGGACAGTATTCCTGATCATCCCAAGGCGTTACTCAGAAAAAGTCGCAGTACAAATACTCTAAGATTACCTAAGCGCGACGAGGGCTGTAAACCTGGTTATTGTGAGAGCTGTAGGGTGAAATTCGAGGATTTCGAATATGTAAGTCTTTCTTTTGCGTACGCATCAGGTTCAAGCTGATTGTCCTGCAGCACATTCGGGACCGTCGCCATCGCAAGTTTGCCAAGGATGACTCCAATTATCTTCAATTGGACTTTGTTCTCAACCGTGTTCAACGCCGTACTCTGGAACAATACAAAGAACAAGAGTCTCAACATTCGACTAAAAGTGAGCAGACGGATTCCGAGGATGATCTGGACTATCCAATGTGCTCTTCACCTCCGCTCGCTCTCAGAGGAAATGGTGAGGATGACCTGTGGGGTAGTAGTGATATGGATGCCGACGAAGACGCCGTTTTGGACGTCTGAAGAAACATTTTAAGCCCTGTATGGTGTACGACTTGTTGGTTTGATTTCTTTATTTGACCCACCGATTGTACCTTGAGACCGATTACAGGAATGATGTACCCATGAACACGAGGGTAACGACACACGTGGTTATTTGTCTTATTAGATGCATTCGAATGATAGTCACGATTAAAATGATAGCAATGGCCACCTCTGGCACAAATGCCTTGATCGGAAATCAGCCCACTACAAGGGGCTAGTTGCAACGTTGAACGTTGAATGTCGACACGCGGCAGCCTCGGGTTATCCTGGCGCGCTGAGATATTCAATAGCTCACGCGCTCAGGTCCTGTCCCAGTTTGCTTTTCACCGGACCTTGGCCAAATCAGTTGATCACTCAGCACACGTGAACCGCAGTAGGGGGATCCAGCCTGAGCCTTTTATATTGAATATGATCATTTATCTGGCACACCATCCAGGGCCTGAGGCGGCGTGTTCGAGTCATCCGATCTGGATTTTTACATATTGTTCTGCATTACCCCAGAACAACCCCGGAAACGCATGAACGAGGCGCCTTAAGAGATAACAATAGAGCACACAATCACAAGGGGTACTTCGTAAGGGGTGTACCAAAACATGGCTGATACAGAGCCACAAGAGTAGCCAATGCTCTCTATGCAAAGGACGTCGTCCCATACGGAATCGTACGGTCCTCTCTTGAATGCTCTCGAGTCTATGGCACGCGGCCAACAACATCGCAAACATCTCGATGTAGATATGGATGGATCTATGGATAAAAGGTCTATTGCGAACCGCAGAATCTTCTCAACGAAGATATCAAATGGTGACGAGCGCATGGGCCCAGGGTTCTTGAAACATTCATGCCATGAACCCGTCATTCTGCATCCGCACAGATATAATTTCCGAATTGAGATACAAGTTACTGATACGCCAGCGCTGGATTGCCACGTCCGTTTGTCATGGGGATCTGAGACGGACTTGTCTCGTTGCCGTACATATGTCGACAGGAGGAGTGAAGGCGTTTTACATAAGTAGCCGAAGAACGCAAACACTGCCACCACGGGCATGCAGCCTGCCTCAAGACACAAACCTAGACCACCATGTGCACGAACGATCGACTTGCAGAAGAGTTTCATGTCCTTGGGTCGTTTTATGGAAGACTGATCAACATGTAACCTCAGGCTCCCCCAGATTCAACGAAGGCCGCCGTTGATGCCAGATGACTCGGAGAAGCTTGCGTAAAACTACACATACCAAATTTGGCATATCCTTCTTGGTTGCCAAATTAAAACATGTAAAATGGACGCGTTAATTGGAATCGGGGGCATATTAACATTATATCCGTCTTGCCAAATTGATCACTATATCCGCTCTATAAATCCAACAATACACCTGGCTAGAAAATAAATATCGTACTTAGATCAGTGGTTGAAACGAAGTGGGTAAATCCACCGAGAAAGGTCAGACTTTCGCGAGTCCGTCGTCTCACAGCGACTCTGAAGGGATGCATAAGGGAACATATTACGATTACCCACGTTTTGATACTTTCGCGAAGCAAGCACGGCGGGGAGTGCAAAGACTCTAGCTCAGTGGCTGGTTCGGTCGAACATGTCCGAGCTGAATGATCAACTACTTTACCAAAATTGTGCTGTGACAAGTAACGTCACGCCTGTAAGTAAGTTCGTCCAGGCTTGCGGTGCAGGATCGCTTTACGCATCCGACCTCTTTGCGCTGTGCTACCCCGCTGTTTATCTGCCGGCCCAGCCTGCGCACAGGAAGCTTCTCATCTGATTTATTCAAACCGCTGAAAACCCGCTCCTCGCCATCCAGCGTCGCCTATTTACAGCAATAGCCACTTCCCCCGTTCCAATCGTGCAATTATTCTTCGTTTCTAGTCCCAGCGCATATAAAACCATTCCGTAATATCAGCTGGGTTCACATTCGACGTAGTCCTGACATTTTCCGCCTCCCTTTAGATCTTCCCTCGAACACCAATAATGTCGGACTCTCCAGAGGAATTGGACTCCGCGGAGGAGCTGAACGACGATACTCAACTCACGATACGGATACCAAATCCAAAGGTGTATATGGCTCGTCAATCTCAGTGGAAAGGTCGACGGGGAAAACCACGCTGTGACCACTGTCGCATGAACAATCTGAAGGTGTGATCTTTGGCCTACTTTCCGATTGCCCTCGTGACCTTTGTCTAGTGTGATAGAGTGCTTCCGACGTGTAACCACTGTTCCTGGGCTAATGGTAGGGAGTGCAGATACACCCCTTTGCCCACCCCAGCACATCGAGGTATTCCCCGTTGCGATAGGTGTCGCCTTCGAAATCTCAAGGTGAGATCCGCTGACAAACCCAGATAAAGTCTGCATCTTGACAACCAGAATTATAGTGCGATCGTAATCTTCCAGTCTGCAATCATTGCGCAGAGGATTCCAAGACCGAATGCAACTACACTCCCAAAAAGAGACACAAAGTCCCTTCCGACAGTACCACTATTCGGGACAAACAGCCGACCCCTTACGGTGCCAAAACGGCCTCCTTTTTGGTTTCTGATATCCCTTCCAGCGAAGAGCCGGCCTCTGTCCCGCCTAATGGCCAAGGGGAATCTAGCGATGGTCACAGCTTCTACGGGCAAAATGTGGCATCACCGTCGCAATTCCGCCGTGCTCGTGGGGTATCTGATGTTTCTCGAAGGGATGACTCGTCATCGCATAAACATACCAAGACGCCGGAGCCGAATGGGCGTAGGACAGCTCCAAACTCGTCACTTCCCGCCTTGGCACCACGCCCATCAATTACAACCAACAAGCTATCCTTTATATCACATTCTTTCTCCACTGATCAAGGGATGGTCGTTTCGAAACCTTCCGTCGAATCCTGGGCGCACCCCTTGTTTGCACCTCTTCCCGATGTTATCATCCAGAAAATCAACAACTTGAATCCCGTTGAAATGCCCACCAGGGCTCTTTATGAGGAAAATCTCTCACGCTTCTTGGATGGTTTACCGCCAGAATTGTTGGAGACAGCAGCTCTCACTCCGGAAGTATATGCCGAAATCTGTCGCTCTTTGGCGGGAAGTGATGCAGAGAATCTTTCAGATCGTTTGAAGAAATGGGTTGCTTTTCACCACGTTCGGCTAGGGTCGGAAAAGTACCATCTCCTGTTAACCCCCAGAGACGCATTTTTCCAGCTGGCAGTCTCTGAAGAGGAAAAACTACGGAGGGATTACATTAGTCACATCGATAACCATTCCAGTTCCTCGTCGACTCCCCAGTCCGATATTATCAACCATGATCTAGGTGGATTTGAGTGGACGAGGGCTTTCGAAAGGATACCTGTGCGCAACCAGATATATGATATACTGGTCTATGCACATCGCACACATGGTTCGTCCATGTCCATGGTCTCGGAGACGCGGCGCATAGGCATGGTGGGCTATCATTTTGCGTCGGGATCCCAAAGATTGATATTAATTGAATTTTTTCTTGGGTGCCTAGGCTGCAATAACATGGCCAATGATTGAAACATTCGTCCAGATCTGCCCGTTGTGCAGTCTGCGGAATAAGTATAATTCCCCGCGTTCCGTCAAGGCTGACCCTCGTCCTGTTTGCGATGAGAGCACTAGTAGGCGTTAGATGTCGCGACAAAGGTATGAAAAGGAGAGTACTACTAGGCGTCGTGATCTAAGCTTATTTGGGTGCGCTCGGGCGTTTGTCATAACATATCTCTCAGGGCTGTAACATTGGTAGTGATCCGCAATACCACATAAATTATATCTAAATCAGTCATTTCTGTGACGTCAGAATACCCAGGGACATGGACTTGGAGAGCCGAATGGTGGTAAGTATGTAGTCTAGATAAAATCTATAAGTGGCCAAGCAAGAATCAAAAACGCTGAACCAGGACGGTGACGTCGTCTATCCACTTATCGTCCATCTCTAGAGTTAGATTACGTGACGCGAGGTCGATGTCCTCCCCACCGATGGCGTCGCGCAGCAAGTCAAAAGCAAGGTTCCTGCTCTTGTGTACCCCCTGCTCCTTCCGCTTTCTGAGAGAGTTGCCCACGATACGAACCCATCTGTTCGCCAATTCGCTCTCCGAAAGCGCCATACCGATGTTGTCGTAGAGGTCTAGGAGTCCATCAGAGGACAAGATGAGAAAGGCCTCTTGGCTGTCCGCCGGCGTGTCGAACACGCAGTGGTGCACGTCCGGGACGTCCGAGACGTACGGGGGAGTCAAAATACGACCTGCGTACTCTCCCAGCACGGAAGGCGATATCCAATCGGGTACATATTGCCCAAAGACTCGGTGCGTGTACACGGAAGGAACTTTCAACCATGTGTCTCCGATTGCTGTGCGAAAACGGGTGCAGGGTCAGAACGGTGGCAGAAGGGAAGAAAAAATAAATGGGTGCGCTGCGGTGCTTACCGCGTGTGGGCGCAAGGTAACCGATGACCCTGTTGTCCGAGACACACCAGCGTTCTCCTGGATGCTCCCGCAGGATACGCTGACGTTCCAGCGAGTTGTCGCCGTTGTGAAGCGAGTTCACGACGAAACCAGACCAGTCTCCGGAAGCCGTTCTTTTGGCGAGCACTGTCGTTTAGTAGTGAGTGACGAGAAACACGAACGATGACCCTCGTGCGTGACGAAGCGGCGCACCTGCCTGAGAGTCCCCTAAATTGACGATCCATAGATGTCTCCTTGACGGATCTAATAGCGAGAAAATGACCGTGGCACCCTGAGTGCATCGTGCAGATATAGTCTCCCATTCGGACTCGCGGTGTTGAATATATTCTCTAAGCTTGCTGGGGCTCAGCTCCCGGAGTCTATCACAAGGCAAGAAATCAAAGAGGTCCGAACGGAGCGAGTCGTCCAGGTGCCTGACTGCGTTCGTGAGGGCTTCTGAGACCAGCTCAGAACTGGGAACCGTGTCCCTGGAACTGCTGAGAAGGGCTTGAAGCGACATCCTTATCATAGAAGGAAGTCGCTTGCTGACGAAGTTCACCGTGTCGTGGCCGCAGTGACCTTAACCGCCGCCAAACAGGGTCAGCGCGATCATTTAGTGAAAAAACGATCGAATTTGCATACCATCGTACACGGCATTGAACTGCCATACGCCTCCGTGCAGGTCCCATTCCTCGACGTTGTATCTGTCTTGGTTGAGAGTTACGTAGTCAGAGCATGGTTGGAATGTAACGCTATCGACCGAGCTGGACGAGCGGGGGTCGGACAGGCGCTCTAATTCGCTGTCGACGCCACTCTTGGAAAGGATGTGGTAGGTCCAGCGTTGCCTGCCGCCGCGACCGAGATCTGTGGTGCAAAAATGCTTCACTTCCTCCAAAGCCTGGAGGTTTTCCGTGGAAGTCGCTGCAGAGAGAGAGATGACGTTATAAGTCATTAGAAGAGAATACTATGATGACGCTGAAAAAGTACTCGATTAGTGTGTTCGAAGGAGGGACGATGATGATGGGGCCAGGGGATCTAGGAAGAGGGCCTTTATATGTAGCTCCTTGGTCCCTTGAAGCTCTTCACTCTTCGAGATTGGAGCATGAGGAGGGGAGAGGAAAAAAAAAAGATGAGTCCCCGACTTCGCATCCGAGAACCGCCTCGATGTCCTCCTCGGTGACCATAATTAGTGGCATTCGCAGGGAGCGAACTTCCTGAACTGGTGTGGAGATCGGGTCCTGTGAGTTGTTATGCTGGGATTCAACCTAACCGAAAGAAAAGCCACGGCCCTCAGGCGCTCGAGAACTTCGGCGCAGCCCAACTTGAAGGATTGCCGAGGACGGAATGAATTGTGTGCGTGCGTGCGTGGATAGGGATAGGGAGGAGGGCAGAGACACAGTGACATGATTGGCATAACGATCATGGCGGCGTAGTATCGCGCTGCCTGGGATGCCTGAGATGAATGGACCAGGGTGCGCAACGCCGCGTCGTGTTCTCATGTCACCAGCACACGTTGCGCTGAATCAAGGCCCTGGCTGTGAGTATTTCACCTGGATTTGCCTTACCATTCGGCTGAGATCAATTGGACACGCGAGCGAGGGTCAGCGAAGGATGATATCACTCACGGGACGGCGCATTTGCTCTCATGGGCATGCCCGCTTGATCCTTATATAGCGACATGCATTGATAGATTGCGACTGATATTATTATCGCGTGTTGTAGGCAACAGCGGTGAACTCGTCTTGGCGGAAACTTCCGCGATCAGGTTCGGAAAGATTGGCACTGAGTCGGCGGAGTCGGCGGAAACACAACGTTTCTGGTTAGAATTGCAAAGCGGACAACAGAGTACGTCTAGAACAGATCGAAGGCACTTGTTTCAAGAAAGCAAATACAAACATATAGGCGATTGTAAAAGTCGTGTATATCTGGAGCGAGGTATCATTCATGCATTTAATCGCATTTCGTAAAGGGATGTCACCGCAACTCGAAGCTGGCGAACGCTAGATTATAACCACCAAACTCGTAGTTAATTTTATCCATTCTTCTGTAACTCCTGGGATGACCATTCCCAGTTTCATGTGGCGTGTTCATACCAGTGGAAGAATCGGAAACAGGGCGGGATGCTGTCAATGCAGATTTGAATTCTCTCTGTGCAGCCTCGATTACAGATTCTGCCTCGTCTTCCTCGGCATTAGCGCTGCACTTGTTCGAGATGAACAGGGTCAAATTGAGCCTCCCAGGTTGGAATATGTCGACCACACGCTTGATTAGCGTGCGCAAATCAGGGAAATCCTTGGAAGAAGTAGGCGAGAGAGAGAGGGGCACGTTGCACTCAAAACTGGCGTAGGACCAGCCCTCCTCTGGCGTCACATGGATGGTGTAATAGCCTTCGCCTACGCCAACGTCTGTGACAACATCATCGTCATCCCACTTGAGAAGAGCATTGCATGAATAGCCACAGGGGGAGAAAGCATATGCATCGAGGGTAGTAAGATGAGCGGGAAAGATGTCAGTGATTCCGAGAGCAGCGGACAAGGTTTGGCCCGTAATGGAAGGCAAGGAGTCCGAAGACAATCCTTCGATTGGGGAGGGAGGTGTCGAAAAGAAGAAAGGTTCGCGACCCTCGCGAGACAGATCACTCATGAGGATCTCGATTGTAAAGTCTCGAGTGGGACCTGCTTCGGGATCACCGAGTGTTGGCAGCCGTGCGATGCCGTTGTGTGAGTCGACACGTGGATCATCGGAAGAAATGGAACCGGTTGGCTTGATGGCTGCGGGAGTGGTCATGTACAGCAACCAATGGTCGCCATTTACTTTGCCGACTGTGTATGCAGCACCGTTGGGGAATATGGCGTCGAGAAACGCGACTTCGTCCTTCCACTCACGATGAGGGTCGGGCTGGCGTTCTGGGAACATGAAAGACTTGCGGGAGTAGAAGCACTGATATACGGACGGAAGCGAGGCGTGTTCGCGAGCAATATCAAGAATACGCGGAAGACCGAGGAGGTTGAGAGTTGTCCCACATGTCTTCAAAATTATCCTGTGAGTGAAGACAAACAGAGACGACTCGCTGGAGATGAAAAGAGAGAGATGAGCACGGGAGCGAAAAAGAAGCAGAAAGACGTCAGGGACGTACCTTAGAAGATAAGCGTCAGTTTGATCGCCCTCGATGACATTGAGGACTTTGCACTTGACGATGTCAAGCATGTCCTCCCAGACGAGGCGAGGAATTTTTCTCAAGCCAGCTCTGCCATGCTTTAAAGAATGTGCGCCTGGGACGGTGTCTGCTGAAGGGGCGAACCAGACTTCAAGCAGTTTTTCTGGACCCTCGAAAGGGGTAGAGGCGTAGAGAGTGGTCGTGTCATCGACGGCCATCAGTTATTAGAGTTATGAGGGAGGGTGAGGAATTCAATGGAGGGATGCTATCGAGGAGGGGAGTCGTATCCGCCGCAAAGGGCTGTTCCAGTATGCATCAAACGGATTCTGTTTAGATGTGAAAGAGTTTTCGCGACACAGAGCAGTCGTTCCGCCGAGTTCACGAAGACAAGGAGGTAAACTCGTGCCATCGATCCATCTTAAAAAATAACACAGCCACAAACCTGTATAGATCGTATCGGAATATTCCGGACATACGCACATGAAAAGCGCGCGCTACAGCTGCAGGCAATCGGGAACGCGGTTCCATTCTTGAGGTGTTCCAATACATCGATGAATGGTATATAGCACAAATAGGCAGGTCCAATGAAACAGGCGGGTGAGAGCGGGTGACTTTTGATGAGACTGGACCGGCAAACTCCGGGTCCGCGAGAAACCAGCCAACTGAATGTTTTAGTCACGTCCAATCAGCATCGACATGCTCCGAAGAGTCCTTCCTCGATTCCATCTCTTTAGAGTAGTCAACGCTCCGATCCTCCCCACCGCTGCCAGACTCGCTACACGCCCTGCCGTTTCACTTTCCCATCACTTCCGCACCTTCGCACCCCTGCGTCTCACATCAGCCCCGCCCCCCACATCCACCCCGCCTCCCCCGTCCGGCGAGAACCCGCCTTCGCTGCCGCCAGATGCGACGGTCTCCCAGAGGCTCAAACACCTCATCAAATCCTACGGCTGGTATGCGCTGGGCGTGTACCTCGTCTTCTCCGCGCTCGACTTCACTGTCGCCTTCGTGGGCATCAACCTGCTCGGTGCAGAACAGGTCTCCCAGGCTGCTGCATACGTGAAGCAGGTCATATACACGTTCCTGCATAGCACCCCACCAGAGCCTGGCAGGGACGAAATCAACGGGCCCGTAGCGAGCAGCGGCGGCCACGAAGGGCTGTATGCAATGCTTGTCCTCGCATACACCATCCACAAGACGCTCTTTCTTCCTGTCAGAGTCGGCCTTACGGCCGCCTTCACGCCGCGCATTGTAGGCTTCCTGCGTGCGAGGGGTTGGGCTTGGGGTGAAGGAGCTAAGCGAGCAGCGGGGGGAACCAAGGAGAGGATACGGATCACAAAGGGTCGTGACTAGAGAGACACGCCGTTCGTGCTGTTGGAGCCCTACGTTACATCGCCATCTATTTCCAGTCAATAAAATCCAGCTCATCTGCTACTTGTTCGTGTTTTGCTGTACTGCTCGTCATGAGTAGAACCTTCTGGAGCCCGATTATCGGCTAAGTATAAATGGTGGCCTGGTCCGAGCCGAATTGGTTTCGTTCAAAATGACAACGTGGATTGGAGCCGTCCGACATCCATGGTTTCCTCTGCTGACCATGAAACGAAGGTTGTCTACCAGCGACGACGAAGACGATCACTACCACTATCACGATGACCACGACGCCGAGGACGATGACGACGACGCTTTCCATCCCCGGAAGCGAGCCAGACACGGCTCCCTCGAACGCACGCTCGCACACATGACGCTCGACGGCGTACTCGCAGCCCCCTCCGAGGACGTATACATGTGGCCAAGGACGTCGGTGCTGCGTCCTGGCGTGTCGGGGGTGTTTAACGCTATTTTGCCGACCTCGGTCGAGGAACCCGACACGCCTCCGTCCGAAGAAAACGTAGACATGGAGGTCGAACCTAGTAGTCGTAAGTCCTTTTCATATTTGTCCGCTCAGCCATCGTTTTCCGACGGAATCTAGAGGTCACCACCGATGCGTCTGCCATCCCGGAACCATCACAGGCACGCGGCGTCGACTGGGAACCGGGCCAGCTGGATGTCACAGAGTTGGAGATATCTCCTGCGGTGCTTGAATGCCTGAGAAGGCAAGCCAAGTGTCCACCTCCCCTCATACCCGTATCCTCGCAGAGCTCACAAGCGCTGGTGCTATATCGTCCGCCAAGACCACTGGAGCAGTCGGAAGCTCCAACGTTTGATGCAGTGGCCGAGGAGTACGACGTGATGGAGGTCGAGTAGGCTAGCACATACAGATAATATTGAAGTCTCGCACTCGAACAACAGCGGTACCAAGGTCATCTAATCCAGAAGGAGGAAGTAATCTATGATGGTAAACAGGGAGAGATGAAAGCACAACAACAGGTACACAGACTTGAACTGACTAGATCCATTTGTGGAAGAAAAGAAAAGAAAAGTCTATTCGCACAAGGCTTGGAAGGAGTCGAACAGTGATGGACATATTTAGCTGCCGGTTTCGGAAGTGAAGGCCATCATCGAGTTGTCGGCGCCCGGCGCAACCTGAGTTGTCTCCTCGGCCTGGTATAGACCGTCTGCAAAGTTCAAGTGAGAATGACGTAGTCGAGTATGGGCATGGGGATGGGGGACGTGGTGCATCTGGGCTTGCGAATAGGCGGGGCGCAAGGTAACGGACGAATTCGCGGTGACCTTTGCTGCATGTTGGGAGAGAAGAGGTTGGCCTTGGAGGACTGGGCTGGAGTGGGTGCTTGTCTGGACAGACGAGGGCTGTGCGGAGATAGGAGGAGAGATGTGGGTAGATGAGCCTGGGCGGTTATCGGGAAAAGAAGGGGCGGAGGAGGGAGAGGGGGGGATACTATAGGGTGGGACTGGGCTGGTGGCCGGGGGAGGGCGGGTGAGGTTCTGCTGAGGCATATGAGACTCGTGGGGTCGGGCATCGGGAGAATCAACGAGGATGGGATGTGTATTGTCCTCTATGGGGGGCTGCTGGACGAGCTTCTGGGCGGCGATTTCCTCTGCAGTGAGAAAGCGGCCGCCGGGTCCACGGGGACGACGCATCGCATGCTTGTGTCGGGACTCGTGGAGATAGGGCTGGGAGGAGGTGAGCAACACAGTAGACGGTGTGGAGGAGACGAACCTTGCGTTGCCTGGAGAGACGGTGAACCTCCTCGAGACGCGCGCGTGCGACGCGGCGTTTGAGGATGCGAAAGTACTGCTTCGCGTTCACGTAAAGGGGCTCCTCGTCCACGTTTTGGTCGTCGAGTACATGGTCTGTGCTGTTGGCGGAGTCGATGTCGTGTATGTGTCTAAAGAGATCCTGTGAGGGGGAGTTTCGTTGTGAAGGGCTCGGGGAAGGATTTCTGTACAGGGATGGGGAGAAAATCTCATTCTGAGCTGGTTGGGGTGTGGGCTGAGACTGGGCAGTAGTCTGGTAGTTGTTTTGGAAGTGGAGGTGATGATAAGCGGGGGTGAGCAGCTGATCGACAGGTTCGCCCATTGATTGGCTCGCAGCTGCGTCGTCGCTGAAACGTCCAATCCTCTCTACTCCCTCAGTTCAGTCACACCATTTGTCACACGGTCACAAATGTCCTCCTCACTCGCCTGTCGCGCCTGTGCAATCGCATTCACCGACCCAACAGATCACCGTGTGTGGCATCTTTTCTCATCGACTAGTATACCGATACAAAAGTCATAGGCGACCACTACCGCTCTGATCTACACAGGTACAACATCAAGCGCAGACTCGCAGCACTTCCCCCTGTTTCCCCCGCTCTCTTTGCACAGAAACTCGCAGAGCGCTCCAACGATGCGCCCACATCCACAACAGACCGCCGCTGTGACCTCTGCAGGTACGCTCCCCCCCCTCTCTCTCCGCCCTTCCTTATCCCCCGCCCAGAAAGTCGTATGCCACAGAGAACGCATACATCGCCCATCTCGCCTCCAAGAGGCACCGCGATAACCTCGCACAACCTCGCCCGCCCCCGTCGGAGCGCACTCCCCCATCTCCGGACGACGAGCCCACGAGCCTCCCCGCCGATCTCTCCCCCGAATCCTGTCTCTTCTGCCCCGCCACCTCCCCATCCCTCGCCGCCAACCTCGAGCACATGGCATCCACCCACTCTTTCTTCGTCCCCGACGCGGACTACCTCGTAGACCTCCCAGGTCTCATCGCCCACCTCGCAGAAAAGATCGCCCACGGAAACGTCTGCATATATTGCAACGGACGCGGCAGGGAACTCCATTCCCTCGACGCCGTCCGCAAGCACATGATCGACAAGGGACACTGTAAGATCGCCTACGACACGGAGGTAGACAAGCTCGACGTATCCGATTACTACGACTTTACCTCGTCCTATCCCAACGAGCCGTCCTCCGAGTCCTCGGCCGCCGCTGACCAGGCGTGGGAAGATATCGACGACGACTCGGACGACCTCTCCGATCCCAAGAGCTCGGATCACCCCGATGCCGCCCCCCTTCCTGACAGCCAGCTCACGTATGGTGACACGGAATACGAGCTCGTGCTCCCCTCCGGCGCACGCATCGGCCACAGAAGCATGATGCGCTACTATGCGCAGTCATTCCATGGCATACGCCCCAGGCCGCAGGATCCGGACAGCGGTGCTGCTCTCGTCCGCCGTCTCCTCGCAGACAAGAACTCGGCCCTCGTTCCCCGCAAGGGTGGCTTCGGCGCGTTCGGCCAAGGCACTGACGTCGTCAAGGCAAGGAACAAGGGAGAGGCTCGTGAGGCTGGTCGCCACATTGCAGAATTTAGAGACCAGCGTTGCAGAGAGGACTTCAAGACAAAAGTCGCATTTATCAACAATAGCCAGAAGCACTTCCGCGACCCCCTCCTACAGGTTCGTGTATTACATCGTCGCATTCATTGTCTCACCCGCTCTTTTGCAGTGATTCCTAACATTAAAACCCGTGCATACTAATTTCAGGGGGTCCAAAATGACTACCAGGAGCCGCTATCTATCGATATAAATTGTCTGCTGAATATGGACAAAGCGTAGTGATATCGTGCAGAACGAACGACACCAAGGTCGATCTTGTCGAAAATGGGTATAAATGTCGTGCAGCAAAACAGTGATAACAAGAGTGAAAAATAATAAAAATCAATACAGGTACGATGCGGGTACGACACCCTCTCGTCCTGTTTGCGGGTTCCTTGCATACCACCATCTAGGTCCGATCGTCAGCACGCTGGTTAAAATTACCCTTTAGCTTATTACTTACGCGTTATCCCGGTCATCCAGCACTTCAATCTCTGTCCCCGCTGTCAGAGGTAGCTCACCTTCGCCCTCACCATCAAAAGAGTAACGCGCGTGGGCGGGACGGCTGCTCTCCTCTTCTGCAGCCATCGTTCCAATTACGGCGTCCGACGGCGTGGCAGCTCGCAGGTAGTTGCTTGCGTCAGGTTCAAACGGATCTACTTCCTGTTGCGCTGCTTCTTCCTTCTCCGCGCTGACGTTATTGAACGGACTCTGTGCACCCAAAATCGTGCTCCTGGTGGCAGCGTTGATGTGCTCCAGCAGCGACGACGGACGGTGCTGAATCGAGTCATCTTCCTCTTCGTCATTTTCAAACCGCGCAAGCTTGTCCTCTCTTCGCGACAGGAGCGTCCACAGTATACCAATGAGGGCGAGCAGGAACACCACGCCTGCAGCGATCGCGATGGAAATGAGAATAACAATCCCAGTCGCGAGGAAAGCTAATGGTCTTCATGTCAGCAACCGCTACCAAGCAGTTCGAAGAAGAAAAAGGCTCACTCCGTTGGCTGAAACTGAAGTTGGCGATCGAATAGAACAAGGAAGACACATATCCAAGCGTTCCCTGTGCTGACATGGTCGCGAGATAGGGTATAAACGTCTGACCATCGAACAACACCAGAGATGCCGAGCCAAATGACGAATCCGACAGCGCCCCCGAGATCATCAACATTCGGTCCGATTGGACGATGCTGTTGGAGCTGTGCGTATTTTGCAGCGGAACCATGACCAACTGAGAGATGTTCGTATTGGTCTCAAAAGCTGAGCCTGCTTCAAAGATCAGCCACGCAATACATGAGGAGCTAATCCCTCCAAGTCACGTACCAACGCTGGACCAGGAAAGACCATCCCAGAATATCACAAAGGGTGATGACCCATCACTCGTGCTATACGCCTCGTTCATCATTATCCGACACTCAACAGATCAACCCACTCACCGTCCAGCAGCGAAAATACTTGATGAGTTACCGTCGTTGACTTCCACAGCGGTGACAGGCCCAGGTATCGTCGTCGGGTCACCTACGGCTGTCCAGCTGTCATTAGAAAAACTGTACTGCGCAACATTTGCAGCGGTGCCGTCGGCCAGCGTAATGACACCCGCCGCGATAAGGAATTCTTGATTGCTCTGGAAACAATGTCAAGGTATTGTCGGATCAAAAAGAGAGTTTGACGAACGCCTGCGAAAGAAACCGAAGAGATGTCACCACCCTTCAGGCCAGAACCCAAGGGGTTCCATTGGTTCAGCGTAGTATCAAAAAGGCAGATGCCCTGACACGCGACTGTGCCTGCCTGCGCGAATGAACCGGCCACTATGACTGTGTTGGCCTTGTAAGACGTTGCGGTGATGGCGCGCACGGCAACAGTAGAACCAGCTTGTGCTTCAATGGTTTGGGCGGTCGTAGTTACCCACTGTTGACCGACGAGGTCGTAAATGGCGAATCCATTTGCGTTGGCACCAGTCAGATTGAACTCTCCACCAACGTACAGGTGCGAGTTCGTGTCCACGTATAGAGCACGAACCACCCCGTTGATCTGGTCGCCAATGAGAGCAGTCGCAGTCGAGGTCACTGAATCGTAGATAGCGACCGCTTGGGAAGTCGTTGACGACGATAAGGTAAACGAGAAATTGCCTCCGATGATAACAACCTCATGGGAAGAAGAACTGTTGGACCAAAACACCGCGGCCAAGACGGCAGGGGCAGGAGTTGGTGGCGAAGGCGGTAGAGTTGAGGGGCTTGCCGAGGTTTGTCTTTTAGAGAGAGCAGGGATATTGTGGGAAAGCCAGCTCACGGGGCTTCGTCTGTGGTAGTAATGGCGTTTCCGTGTGGTTGTAGTTGTGATGGAGGTATTTGCGTAACCGTCGAGCGGAATCCCCAGAGGGGTAACCGTTGGGTCACTATTACCACTGTTTGAGAACAAGGCCATACCCGTAGCTCCGTATTTTGCCAAGGCTTCGACATTTCCAGCAAGAAGCTGGGACACCCCCTGGCCACTCGAGGATGTATCATTGCTGACGAAAGTGAAATTCCCCCTGACGTAGCCACCACTGTTCACCCACGATGAACTCGTGATATCCCAAGTCGCAAAACCGCCTACACTCGAGTTTGAACCAGTTGCTGTTCTGATCGCCGTAAAGTTTCCGGCGACGTGAATCTTCCTGTCGGCCAGGGCGATGCTCTCAACAATCCCGTTTACACCACCTCCTAGCGTACTCCACGAGTTTGTCGCAACATCGTACATGGCGACTGCCATCAACTTTCCCTGAGTCGAAGGCGTTTTGGTATCGGTAAAAGTACCTCCGATGTATAGCTCATCGCCATACAAAGCCAGAGATGTCACGGCCCCGTTTAGGCCCCCGTTAGGAAGTGGAGTGAGAGTCCCTTGTTTGTAGGCGATGATATTGGAGGCACCGCTAAGGGAGCCAATGGAAAAGGTGAAGCTGCCACCCAGGAAGATAATTCCGGATGGATGTTGCACAACGGTTGATACGTAAGCGGAGTTGGCGCTACCAGTACCCAGAGCGTTGTAAAGATCAGCGCCGATAGCATCTGCTGCAGTTTCGCTGGAGTTGGGTAGGACGCCCGTAGCATCGACGGTAGTTTTCGAGTTCAATGGCCACTCGAAAAATCCAAATCCATGTTGAGTTCCGAGGCCAGCAGAACCATTCCCAGCCGCACCCGACGAAGACATGGTGTTGGCAGAGGTTAGGACTAGCTCGACATTCCCAGCGACGAGTTCATACTGTCCATTTTGACCCTCTCCTATGGGTTGATCAGCCAATGACATAGTCACTGTAGTCACAAAAGAGGATGATGAAGGGACGATAGGACCAGTGTAAATCGGAACCATGACGTCATCTTCGACTTGCTGCGACACCGTAGACACGAATGGCTGCGACCCACCACCAGGAAAGACTGTCACTTGCACTGATGTCCGAAGAGAACAGTCCTCGAAGTCGTCGCAGCCCGGAATGACTAAATTCACTACGTATTGTCCGGATGCAGATACATAAGGCATCCAAGTAAACGTAGGGGCTTCCGGGGTAGAAGTTCCGACAGGGATGGTGGAGACAAGGACGGTCTGGAGAGTGGCGGGAATGTCCGTGTCCGTAGTCTTGGGTGACCACGTTCCAGTCATGGTAACGTTGGACGGGTTGGGTGCAAAGCAGGACTGGTTATTCTGGCTGCTGACGGCCGAAGCAAAGGCTCCGGAAGATAGAAGTTGCAGCATGTGAAGCCCAGGAGCGGTTCCTTTCCAGCCTGAGAGAGTGATTTGCACACCAGTCAAGGAGACCGGAGCGGCAAAAATGAAATCCTGGTACAGTATTGAAGCGTCGGTTGACAGCGGACAACTGCTTGTACAGGTCACATTCTGGCCGGTCGACGGATTCACGTAAGTGAGACTTTGGACGGTGTTGTCAGGGATAGAGGTAACGCTGGAAGAAAAGAACGTCAGGGGAACCATAGGCTTGGGCGGAAAGACTCAAATTGCACCTAAACGCCGTCGTACCGTAGCCACTCTGAAACGTGTTGCCAATTCGGACACCATACGCACTCATTGCGGCAAAGGTGCGGACAGTGATGAGGGCTGGGCTTCCAGCTGCAGCAAGCCAAGTATTTCCGGGTCCATCCGAGCCAGCGGGACAGAGGATTGCCTGGATGTTACTGAATTGAGAGTTGGTGGAAGAGGGAGCCGCGAGGACTTCTGCATCCTGAAGAGGTACTGGAACGAGCGACGATGAAAAGGGCGAGGCACCTGGAGAGTATGGAACGTTGGGGTTGTTGATACTGCTAGTGGCTCCGCCGGTAAACGAGGTGGTGAAAGAACCGGTAAAGAAAAGGCTAGTGTCCGATGCATTTGAGGTTATGGAGGTAACTTGTCCATCGAGACCATGAAACGGAGGTGCGGACCAGGAACTTGACTTGACGCTCCAAACTGCGACAGAAGGAGCCGGGGACGAAAAGTGACCGCCGACCCAAAGGGTGCTGTTGTGTGAATCGCAATATACGGAGGTGACAAGACCATCCGGGCCACCGGAACCGAGGACGGAGAAGGCACCGGAGGAGGGCGAGTAGGAGGCGAGGTAGCTGGCGGAGACGTTGGCGATGGAGAGAAAGGAGCCCGCAATATAATATACGTTGTTCATTGCACACGCGGAGGAAATAGACCCGCCGGAATTCGTGTTTGCAATGGAGGTGAGGGCGCCCTGAGGGGTGCGGGAGAGCAGGGAAGACACGGAAGGGTCAAAAGAGGTGGGTGTGGAGTCGTCGAAGAGGTCCAAGCCGGTGAACGCGCCAGTGAGAGCGACTTGGCCCATGCGGTTGAAGTCGACGAGGGGGAGAGAAGCGAAGGCGGTGTGGGCGATGAAGAGAGCGGAGAGCCATGTCGTCGTCGTCGTTTTGCGCGGGGGTGACATGGCGAATTACCCCGCCTGCCAGTGGGCAATGATGGATGGAGAGACATTGAAAACTCGACGGTTTTTATTGTAAACAACCACGTGACACGCCTCGTGTTCTAATCGGTAGTTACTACGCTACTACACCCCACAGGCTGCAGGTGAGGAGATGCCTGGTCCAGCGATCTACAGTCAAACGTTCAGTGTTTATCGACCTAGACCTAGGAATAACGCTCACTGAGGATATCTGTAACGAATGATTCCTGGTCGTGTTGCAGTCGCTTGCACCGCGGCGTCGTCGGTGATTTGTTGCGACTGCAGTATGTGCTTCTCGTTCAATCGTACCCAAGTGTCGCGCGGCGTAGAGTAGTACGCAATCCACCGCGTCAGATATGCTTCGTCGTCTCGGGGAGGCGCCCACTTGTAAAACGAAACGGCCAAAAGCGAGAGCAGCACCGTGTTCCGCCAAAACGGCGTGAAGAACCCAGCTGCGAGGTTTCAGTATGTACTTGTTCAAATTCCGAAGCTCTGGCAAACCTTCAGCGCTGTACTGGGCATCGTCCGCATGTCCTTTGTGTGTATGATTGCTGCTCGATGCAAACCTGAGCTGCCCTGAAGCAGACCAAGCATGGGGTTTTGGACGCAATACAACACCTGCTCTAACGAAATGCATGTTGTCGGAAGAGATGCATCCGGGTTGTTTTCGTTTGGCCCAAGTCACAACCTTCCCACACCCTCACCATCCACTGCTTGAACGCCATTCCAGATATCACAATGCCCACTTCACCGCGCCGTTCCAACCGCCGCTTTTCGTCCACCTCCGTGACGTCCACCACCTGGAAGCCGCAGGTCTCGACTACCGTGCCGGTTACACACAAGCATGATGCAAACAGTTTGCACGATCCCCCGACGCAACCTCTTACTTATGCATCACTTCCACCCTCACCCATCCTTTCCTCTACTCCTCTCTGTTCGCCACCACCGTCCGAAAGAGGCTCTCCTTCAGATCCACGGATGCGTCAACCGTTGTTCTCTCTGTGGGACTACCTTCGCGAAGAACTACTAGCGACCGACTTTGACTCACATCAGGAACTTAAATGGGAGCGTGTCAGCAACTTCTTGAGCATTCCCTTGGCGATGGAGAAAGTGAGCGCTGGTCCATCTGGGGCGCGTCTTACCTCTCACACAGTCCCTCAGATTGTCGGCTTTGGTTTCCTACTCTGCCTGGATTCCTTCCTTTATACATTCACAATCCAACCCATTCGTTTCTGCCTAGCAGCTTCGCGTTTCATTTTCAACATTATCACTTGGTCAAAGTCCCACCTCCCGCCGTCCCAGAAGGCCGATATCCTACGCACCCTTTTAATTATTGTCTCCATTACCTTCCTCATACCCCTCGCGGACGCTAGCAAAATTTACCACTCTATTCGTGGCCAGGACACTATCAAGCTATATGTTATATTCAATTCCTTGGAGGTGAGTACATTCAATTTGTAGAACTACCGCTCGACATCCATGGGTCATTTAGATCGCAGATAGGCTATGTGCGTCTATCGGACAAGACATACTCGATTGCCTATTTTCGCGGTCTACATTGGTAGTGCTGTCCCATAGAGTACCTTTCTCTTCTCACTCGTTCCGCCCCTTAGTCTTCTTCGTTTTAGCGGCCTTATACGTCGGTGAGCTGAGGCATGCATGTTCCTGTTCCTTAGGTGACGACTTAATCTGGCCGACAGTTAGTCACACTCTGGTCATGATCTACCAACTGCTATCTTTGAACGTCGCAGTCAATTCTTATGACCATGCCCTTCTCACTCTCCTCGTTTCCAATCAATTCGTCGAGATCAAGGGATGCGTATTCAAGAAGTTTGAAAAAGACAACCTTTTTCAGATCACTTGCGCAGACATTGTCGAGCGTTTCACATTGTCTCTCATGCTTGTCGTCGTTGCATTTCGCAACTTGATCGAGCTCAGCGGCTCCGAATTCGACTTTACGGGTGGATTCGTAATGCCGAAAAGCTTTGGATGGTTCAGGGGCAATGTTCTGTGGACCATATCATACGTAAGTGTTGGTTCCCTCTGCAGAGTATCCCATTTTCCTCAACCAATCAGCCTGTCGTGACGGTGCTGGTGTCAGAAATGATCGTAGATTGGTTAAAACATGCCTTCATCACCAAGTTCAATCATATCCGTCCGTCTGTGTACGAGCGGTATATCGATGTATTGTGTCGCGATCTTGCAAGTGGAAGTGTTGTTGGGCGGCACGGTGCTCGTAAGGTTTGTGCGCTTGACCATCGTTTGCAGTGATGCTCAAGACATCTGTAGCATGCATATGTTGACCAATCTCCTTTGGTTGCACGGCGACTTGGTTTTGCATCAGTCCCGCTTGCTGTCCTGGCCATACTCATCGGTCTTCAGTCCCTCAATCTTGTCACCTGTCACTCGCATGATCAGTGGGATCTGCATCTACTAGCGAAATGGGCAGCAATGGGCATATTGTTCTGGTTGTGGTGTGTCACTCTGTGTCCAATACTGATCAAAAACTCATCATCGAGCTGCCAGCTTCTTGGCGCTCAAAGTTCTTCTAGGCGTAAATTTGATTTCATATGCTAGTGGTCGAAGAGCTGGAATGGATGCTCGAGCAGTGGCTGATCGGGTCAATGATTTTGGCCGTGACCCCATTGGTGAAGGGATCGAAGAGCGAGAATATAACAAGCAACTGCAGAAGATGGTTGACAACTGGCATGATGATGCTATCCATGTCAGTGAAATGGGAGAGGGACAAAGGAACAGTGAAGTCGAGATTATGGGGAAAGGAAAAAGGCGTGTTGCATTAGAGGACCTTACTAGATTTACAATGGTGAAGCGAATTTGGTGAAAAACTTATTTTATTTATTAGCTCAGTGGCATTGGGCAGTGGTGCATTTATGTAGGATGATTTATATGAGTTATTTTTACCTGTTAGGCTTGGACCAAAGGCCTGAACAATTCTAGTTTGCAGTGAAGGGCTTTATATGGTGCCCAAATGTGAGGTGGCATTTTGATTGATTGAAAAGTATACAGTACAATCAACAATTCCAAGTTTCTAAATGCTTCATTCCATATGATATTTTCTGGATTTCCAGGAAGAAGAACCTTGATATTTCTGGGATGCATACAATAGCAAAGACTCACATAGAGTTGTCTGGGAGAGAAAACAAGTGAACTAAGATTCAGTCCAATATATGAACTATAGTGCCTTGTGACTTGTTAATAGCATATGCAAGGTGAGCAAGGAATCATGGGAAACAGAATGGAACTATGTATAAGACCATGCAAGTAATCTCAAAATTGGTGACCTTTCTAAAATAATATCTGCATCATATAGTTGGCCTTTATTACAAATTCAAGAAAGGTAACTGTGATACTTGTACTTTACTGATACATGTAAATTTGCCTTGCTACCTTCCCATTACATGGGTGATATTTGAAATATTGACTCTGGAAATGCCTGTTACCTTGTCAAAAGTTTATATATGAGGCAGGTCAGAGTCACAAATGCTGCCCTCATTGAAAATTTTAATAAAAGGCCATTTTTGCTACACAAAAACATATTGTATCAGTAAGGTATGGGCACCCTTATCTTTTTTGAGTTTGTAATAAAGACTTGACTATCACTACATGAAAACATGCCACAAACCTAATATTTTAGGAGGTCATCAATCTTGAGATTACTTGCATGGTGTTATAAACATCAGATATATACATATCAGGTGGGAAATAGTAAATACTATTTCTCAATTATGCCCCCAGTGAGTAAATATAATGAGAATATATATATACTTAAAAGGGAAAGAGAGGGGCAATGGGACTAGAGTTCTGTTGTAGAGGCATGTCAGTTTTCTTGAGGTCATCAAACACACTGGAAGGAAGGGTCTGGTGACCATGGTATTTTCTAGTGGCAAATGCAACTTGTTTGCCATTCAAACCTTTATAGTAGACATCTATAAAATGGAGGGAATGGGTTGCATATCTGTTGTGCAAACTTATTGTCAGTATTGAGGGAAAAAAAAAGAGATTGTGAACATAGCAGCATGCCACTGTCATGGTGGTGGCTACATGGTCTCCAGTGTCATGGTGATTGAGTTGAGTGCTGATATAAGGTTTTTTTCAAGATCACTTTCAGATGAGGAGGTAGAAAGCTTATGATACTAGTACTTCTGTTTTGCATAGCCCCAATACTGTTCAATGAAATTCAGCTTGCAGTTGTCTGGCATCCTTTGGTTTTAAACATGTGAAGAACCTGCATGGTTACATTTTGCCATTGTCAGGCTGAATCCATTGGGTGACTAGGTCAGCTTCATTAAATCCCATTGACATTGCATTATCATCAAGGTTCCTCATATATATTATTAAGTGGTATTCTGTCTCAACAAAGATGCTGTATTGCAATGCTCAGGCTGGATGCATTCATCATAGCCTCATGATATGTTTTATAGCTTATTATTGGGTTCAATCAGATTAGGAATTATGTTCTTCCTAGCAGTGGATCATATTTGCAGAGCATGGGTCTTGTCAGGTCAACATTGTAGCCAAAGATAAAAAGTAATATACATTTAATAGCCTTACTCATAGCTAAGTCAAAGAGCTTCTGACATTTTTCTA
>JBBPLL010000343.1:0-31091 GCA_038089755.1 Leccinellum rugosiceps | reverse complement strand
AGCACATCCTCAGTCGAATGGTGCATATTCAAAAGCACCTCATTGTCCATTGACGATGCCAAGAACGTTGTGCGGTCCGCACGAACTTATATAGCACTTATATAGCACGCGCAGCACGGTCGAGGCATTAAGCATATTATTTGTATCATAAATCTCGACCTCCGTAACAATAGTACTTCAGACAGAATTGAGCCACAATATCACACACAAGGTGTATTATAAGCCGGCTTCGCCGGCCCTTTTCTAGTATCATAGGTTAGGTTCAAGTCTTATCATGGATGTTAACATAATCTAGTGCTCAGTGTTTCATACGAACATTGTGGTATAACGGAAGGCGAGGGCGAGCTCGTCGGGCAATCAGCTTGCCTGTGTATTTTCGACAGATCTTTTACTATGCGAACGTGGATCATATCCTCCGTCAGGCCTGACAACAAATATTGCGAGTGAGTAAAAAATTGTATCGCTCGAACGCGCGCACCCAACCTCGGATTTGTTGCGTTATCTCTTTCTCCAGTTGTACGCTCTCTTCTTCTAGCTCTGTTCCCCGAGCGATGCAATCCGCTTCCAGCTCGCGTTCGCGTTGACGTAGTACCTGTTGCCGGATATCTTCTTCCGAGATGGGAGGCGTTTCGGGCTCGATGGCGGTAGTTTGAACTTCCTTGCTATAGACCACTCGTTCCTGTACGCTCAGTCATGTGGAGATCGGGGAGCTGCAGACCGAAGGCAGGAGACGTCTCTACGACATGGTCCGTCCCCGAGTTTGCAGATGTCACCATGGACGTGCTTATATTGAGCCGAATCCGAGCCCACATCGCATTGTCGACTGTCAATTCGGGCAGACGGCGATCAAGTCGAGGTTGATTAGAGGAGTGCAGATCGACGAGACGGCGTGCCAGGCAAGGAAGACGAGGGCGTCACATCTCCAGTACTATCGAAACCGCCTCTGCTCACCCCGACGAGGGTGTCGACGAGGTCGTCGATATCACGACGCGCAACGCTGGATGTGCTTGCAGCCTAAAGACGTCGTTCAAGTTGGACAGAGGGCCAGGGACGTAGAAACGAAGTGGACTGTTACCTCGGATTGGCGTCTCTCCGTCTCGGCGAGTTGTCTGTCCGCTCTGGCCCGGGACTTTCTGCGAGTCTTGTGCGCTTGATTTCGATCTCTGCTCCCCTGCCAGATATGGTCGCTGTTGCTCCACCGTGGAAAACCTCGAAGCGATCATGTCCACAAAACGATACCAATCACCGGTGTCCATCACGACTGTCTCGCGAAGTACCGTCCCGCACGCCCATCAAAAAGATATCGACGCCATTCTCAAGGATCTGAGAGTATGTTCGCGTCGCCTCAAGTCAGCGCTGGACAGTTTCACGGACGAGCTCCGAACGCTCGAAAGACTATACTACAAGTGCAAAAATCAACACCGCATGGCCCTCTTTTTCAAGCGTGTGTCCGAAATCAGGCGCTACGGTAGGCGATTATGCGAGTTGGACATCCCGGAATGGGTGGATATTCTCCGCGCGTCGTTTGTCGGTCTGGAGCACACGAACGAGTGGGTGAACGCACGCGGCTTGTTCTGGTGTCGTGGGTGTTGAATACTCGTACACAGTCAGAAGGCGCTGAGGGGCTCCTGGAGCCATGTGGCCGAGGAACCATACGTCTCCTTTTTGAGGGAGAGGTTGTCCGCCAGTTCTACCCTGGTTTGCAAGGTGAGATCTTGATGCGAAGCCTTGTATAACGCCCAACTCAGATTGAACAGATGCGGGAGCGCCTCGAAAGCGCATACCAGCGAGTCCCTTCTAAAATTTGAACTGAGCCTAGGCTGATAAGCCTCTGTGGCAGTCATTTCACGCTGGCCATGCAGACGGGTGCTTTCGTCCAGCTTATCGTCCTATTTGTCGCTATCTCATCCAGGATGTCTGTCTTGTCGTCGGAACTTGAGGAAGCCCTTCAGCTCGGCATATCAGCGTGCAGTCGCTTTTTTGTCATCACTCATGTGAGTGTATCTTCGTCCTGTAATTGAATTCGGTTTCACAGACTCGCAGCCGACAGGTACGCACACGACAACTTGCCTGCTCGAATTGGAGCCTTTGATTCCGTCGGATATTGATCATGACGACTTGCCTGAAGACACGGGGCAATGTGTCTCTCGTTATGAGTCAATGGATCGTGTTGGAGACCTAGTCGTGGAGACGACGGCTACGTTGGACGTACGAGTTACCCCCCCACCAAGTCGTCTTACAAACGGTATGGATAAATCGTGCATGTGCCCCGTTGTTTTTTGTTCATGGATTTGTGATGTAGTGAGCGACAATCCTACTGCACCAGCATTCAAAAAGGCTACCCAGAAGCATCGAGTCAAGAAGGCAAAGAAGAAATTCGACGAAATTGACGAGATCTTTGGTTCCTTATAGTCATACATAGTTGATGTACAAATCTTGTATTGAATTTCCGACTCGTGACCCGTATTGCACCGACCACATTGATGTCATCGATCCAGCCATCTAGTCGATCCAAATCATCCCAGAAATTCTCTGCCCGGCGCGCAGAGAACAACCGCACCTACGTTCACCCACTCCCCATCATCCTCAACGAGCCCTCCGACCTCGAGCAATCCTTTCTCCGCAAAACACTTTACAACCTCTTCGGCCTCTCCGTCTCGGACGTCCTCAACCCACACTGCCGCGGCGTGCTGGACGTCGCCACGCGCTCAGTATGGGTGCCCGACATGAAAGACGCGACAGTGCTCTGGCAACGAGGTTTCTTTGGCAAGGGCGACCTCTCCAGGAGCGAGCCCAGCTGGTTGGCGAGACAGATCAACGCGAGAACGATGGCTAAAAAGGGTGAGTTTCGTTCTCCCCTTTCCGCAGGATACGTCGGATGTTCAACAAGGAATGCTGGGCGGCGTCCGTAAGGCATGATGACGTCCGAAGAGGTCACCGCGAAACGCAGGGCGGAACGAAAACAGTTCAAGGTGGATCGCGCAAAGGCGATGGCTGCCGCCGCCGCCGAAGCCGAGGCGGCATTCCAGGAAGGACGCATCGTGTCGACGATCTACGCCTCCGACGGGACGCGCATGATCCCGTCCGCCGCGACGTGGAAGCCGAAAGAGGGCACGCCGCTGTCGCCCGACGACAACGAAGACCCCCAAAGCGATGGCGAGGACGATGACGACGAAGAGCCGATGGAAAATGTAGAGCATTTACAGCTCACCCTTCAGGAAGCGTTCTTCCTTCTCTGGAACCTTGACTGCCTGTCTGTCTCGAACCCAGACAACGTGCGCCCACCCACATTTTCACCCTCATCGTTGTCACTTTCTCACTCTTATCTCCACTGTGGTGCCATCGATCAAACAGGACGACTCCCTGACCCTCGCACAGATATGGCATGCGTTCCAAAACGTACACATGCCCTCCGTCACGCTCGCGCCATATCTTGACCCACCCCAACACCGTCGATTCGACAACCCCTTTTTGGTCAACTACGTTATCTACCACCATTACAGGTCCCTGGGTTGGGTCGTCAAGAGCGGCATCAAGTTTTGCGTCGACTATCTGCTCTACAAGCGCGGCCCTATCTTTTCGCACGCAGAGTGAGCCTTGCTACTCCCTTCACGGTGCAAGAGTAAAGTGACATCTTTTTTCAGATTCGCGATTGTGGCGTGTCCGGTGTACGAGGACCCCACCGACCGGGACGGGTCCCCGTTCGAGCTGAACAATGTATTCCCTTTCACGTGGTCGTGGCTCAGCACGATCAACAGAGTCAATTCACAAGTTCAAAAGGTCTTATCGTCGTCCTCCCTCACTTTTGGCTGTAAAATCTAATCTCGTGGACGTAGACCCTTGTTTTGTCATACGTGACCATTCCCGCACGCTCCAGGCTGTCGGAAGAAATACTGTCCTCCCCAGCTTGCTTTGCACATTACACCGTGCGAGAAGTCGTCTTACGGCGGTTTGTACCGGCGCGAATGCGAGATTAACAACCAGGTCAAGTTCTTTGACGCAAACAAATATGGACTGGCGACGGACTGGCCAGTACGTGAAACTTTCGTTCGACGACAACTGACCGATAGTGACGATGAAGTACAGCCTCAGACATGAATGCACGACGTGGACACAACACCGCTGAGTTATTCCAAGAAAAAATGTTTTCCGCTTACGAGTCATTACAACAGTCCTTCCGCTGCTCTCCCTTCTCCCACCACCTTCACATGCCCGAGCATACCTATCTTGGCCTGACCCACGCGCAGCCCGGGTCAAAGCAGGCTGCATGACCTTCGTCAATACCACCGTCCCTGCAGAGTCCTTGTTATCCTGTGATATCCGTGTGCAGAGTTTGAAGGTTTTAAATTAAAACAGGGCGAGAATACGCATGCCTCGGTGAATCCGTGACCTTGTCTTACGGATGGTATTGGAGTGTCCCTTTGTGTGCACCGGCACAGCATCGGGTCTGATCAAGAACGTTGTGTGTATCAGGTTGGATAATGCAATCGATGTTGAGATGGCTGGATGTGAACCATGGCAGGTCATGAGCAGAGACACAAAAGACCAGTGGAGTTAGGTATTAAGGAGCGAAAGGAAGCAGGGCTGCCAGAGCAAGGAGAGTGAGACATTGAGACCGGGATGAGAGACAGACAAAATGCGAGATCAGTTGGCGGTGAGGATACGACAAAAGCTCTAGGGGTCTTGATTCCACGAAGCTGCAAGAGCCAAATACGCGATCAAGGCCGACATCCAAGCTTCCGGTGCGGTCGGTCTCATACAGCGCCCCTGATCGCGACTTTCCGATACTTTTCATCGTAAGCTTGTATGATTAATGGCGAGGCAGCTTTGCAATCCAGAGTCCTTTCGCGAACGGCGCTGTTAGGGTTCGTGAACCGCCCGGCTCGATGAGTATGTAGGAACTTCTGAGTCTCCTCCAGCCCATCGAATGCAAGCTCATTTTGGATGAAGGCCAACGTGAGAGTCCGGTATCTATTGGCGAACAAATAGATGTCAGACGAAAAAGACAAGACAGCTAAAGATCTTACGCTTTAGTCATGACCATTAGTGCCTTTGCCCGCTCTCGGTCTATGAAATGATCCATGATATATGCACCCATGTTCGGGGCATTCAAGTACATCTCAAATAATGCATGGTAGTTGCCCATCGACAACGCTCGTTGCACACGCAAAGCATGCTGAACAGCAGGATCCGTTTTCTGTCTAGGCGTTAGTTGACCTACGTACAAGTTTAACTCTGCGCGGCGTCAGTAAAGGGCAAGAACTAACCATTAGATTGAATGACGCACCGCTCTTGTTTCTGCCATGCAAGAGCATAAGTATACGGTATGCTGCGAATTCCTCGACCTTTCCTGGTATGCCGAGTTCGTAAAGTGTCTTCAGTGTTGCCTGACACTGATTATATTCTACCATGTCAGCCTGTGAAACGGATACAGTAACCACATCGAATATCGGACACAGGGCCGCGTACGCTCTCGAGTGCCATGCGTGCATGGATCTCATAGACTTGAACGGTAAATTCGTTCTTTATTCGTTGCACCTAACAAGTGAGTGTCAAGATAAGACAGCCCGCAAACGAAATACATTTTAGGTACCGTCAAGTCTTGACGGAGACTCTTGAACTGGTTGCATATCCACTCGTAAGAAACTTTTGCTCGCCAGCGCTTTTTCAGCTCGACGAGTGTTTGCTGCAATACTGGGTACGGGCGGATCATTTCTGGTTTGGGTTCCTAAAAACAGTATTGTCAACCTATCTGCAAGGGGCACGAGACATTGATCTTACCGATGTGAGTCGGAGGTAATCTTTAAAAAGTTCCTGATTCATCCCAACGATGGTATGGCGGTCCCAATTGGGAACGTTCTGGAAGGAAACAGTTAGTCAGTGAGGGTGGCGTAGAAGCCGTGCTGACCGGATCCGCCTCGGGGTCGTCCGGGTTAGGTCCAAAGACAGACGGGGAATCAGCTCTCCATATTCGATTAAGAAGATGTGCACCCTGTGGAGCGACTTTGGGAACGCCTTGGCCGCCGTTGACACGTAGATTCTTTTGCCGTTCGATCTCATGTTCTCGCTGAAAGCGTTCAGCACGTCGGTTGAGCGCTGCTTGATCGCCAAGATCGAGAGCGACTGCATTCTTCTGCATGGCAGCCTTCTTTGCCTTCTTGCTAGTTGACTGCGGTTCGTTCCTGCCGCAAAAACCGGGACGATGTCAGGGTACGAGCACTTTTACATCAACTAAACTCACATTTTACGCTTTAACGCAAGGGAAGGTTTTGGTATTAGACTGTATGTGCAAGCAAAAAAAGGCCAGTCGCTGAGGATGATAAGACCAAGACGGTGAGAAAGACGACACCTTTGGAGCTGTACCCCGGCCCAGTCTGTGGTCCAGAGGGTCTTGGCGGTGAAAGCGTCAGCAATTACCTGTCTCAACTCCGCCTGGGCTTCGGTCCTGTTGGCATCGTTCATTTGTCCCAAACATTTTGCGACCCATTCTCTGTAGGATGCGAGATGCGAAATGGGTTGAACGTAAGGCAAAAAAAGGCTCACTTTAGCTGGGGCGGCCACGAGTCTGATGACATGGTGATGGATAATCAGTTGGATGAGGAAGATGGAAAGGGCTGGGATGGATGTTGTGTGGAAAAGAGACGTATGTAAATAGCCGCACGGTAGGTGCGAGGAGCTCTGAATCATATTCCCACGGTACCTCACGACTCGGACGATTGCAAAATGGGTCTCATTAACATTAGTGGATGCGACACATTGCAGCATCGTACGACCATAGAAATCTAGTGGCCACTCCTACATACTCCTTCTCTAATGCGTCTTGTCCACAGGGGGGTTGTACACTACGATGCCATCGTGAGTTAGCAGCGGGGATGGGACAAAACAGCAACACTTACAGATCTTCCGGTTCTTGATGACAGTCCACTTGAAGCGCTTGACATAAATGCTGATCGCGAACAGAGTCGAGAACAAGATAACGGCCTTGAGACCCAGTCGCTTGCGCTCATCGTGCTCGGGTTCCGCAGCCCAGTTTAGGAACGTGACGACGTCCTTAGCCATCTGTGACGTCGTGGCAGGGGTACCTGCGGGTCAATGGGGTCAATTAAACGACTTTCGTTCCCTGCGTGCCCCGCTCACCGTCGTCGTACTCTACAAGACCATCGAACAACAATCGAGCCATGGAGATGGCGCCACCGGGGAAATAAGGGTTGTAGTTCATGCCATCACGAATTTCGACACCAGCGGGAGGGTCCATGTAACCAGTCAAGAGAGAGAAGACATAGTCCTGGCAGAGCGGATCAGACACGTGTCTCAGACCCGATCAGACAACATACCGCGCCACCATGTCGTGCTTTGATGATCAAGCTGAGATCGGGAGGAAGGGCACCAGCGTTGCTGGCACGAGCGGCCTCCTCGTTGGGGTATGGAGCAGGCATGTAGTCAGAAAGTTTTCCGGGGCGCTGGAACATTTCACCGTTGTCGTCGGGACCGTCGGTATATTCGATTTCCTCTGCCAAAGCCCTTGTTTCGTCGGCGGTATGGGACACGCCGACCAAGTTGCGCCAGGCAATGCGGTCGAGGGAGTGGCAAGCAGCGCAGACCTCGCGGTAGACCTGGAAGCCACGACGGATGCTAGGAAGGCATGTCGGGGGGCGAGGCGCAAGGAATGGCGACGGAGGCATACCTGGCATGGTCAAACGTGTCCAACAGACCCTTGTGTGGCCAGGGATATGCCGTCGGGTGGAGACCGTCGTCGGCAAGGGAGTTTGCGTGAACCTCGCCGATGAACGGAAGGGAGCCGTACAGGTGGGTATACCACGCTATCGAGCCAACGGAGAAGAGTGAAACGGAAACGAGCGACGCGCGCGAAGTCAGGAATGACTAGAGCGAGTGTCAACAAAGTAAGGGATGGAAACGAGACGAACGCGCCGACCTGTGTGCTCGCGGAGGACGCAGAGGATGCGAAGCGGGCCTGCTGCAAGCCAATGTGAGATAGGTTAGAGAGTGGGCAAAAGCATACGCACCGACGCGACACGGTGCTTGAGGGCGTCAAACGTCGAGCGGGATGCGCGCAAGACGTTCTGGCCGCTGAGGACGGCGTTGGGCAGCCTCGACAACATTTTTGAGGATTGGAAAGAGTAACAAGCGTGACAAGCCCGAGGAAAATATGAGCGGACACGGAACGAACCGGAGACCAAATAGAATTATCCGATGCTCCTAGTACTAGATAATTTACACTTTCGTCCATAGAAGAAAAAAAAAAAAAAAAAGAAAGGCAACGTCGTCAGATCTACCAGCACAATATACATAACCGTCGTCGAGTTCGGTAAACGTCGCGTCGTGTCTGTCTGGTATGCTACACCGTAACTAAGGAATCGTCCTAGAATAGGCAATCACACAGAGCCTCTGCAAACGGCGACGGTCAGCGTGGTCCCACCACAGAGCAAACGGCAAACCTTCGGCGCAGCAGCAGAGACACGCCCCAAGAAGGCAGGGAAGACAGCCGCCAGCACCACCACCACGCTGTTGCTGTCCGGGTTGTTGTCTGCAAAGGATCAGTGGGACACGAGCGGACATACGACGGACACTCACACATAGACGGTCTGTGGGGGTGGTTGTGGCTGATATCCCGGGCCGCCATACGGAGGTTGACCACCATAGCCGGGACCTGGATAGGACTGAGGTGGTTGTTGGGGGTAGTATCCCCCCTGAGGAGGGCCTAGCAACGTGGTCAGCGGCGAACGGCAGGCGGGCAGGATAAGGACACACCACCAGGGGGAGGGTAGTATGGTTGTTGCTGCCCGCCGTAGTAATCTTTGCTGGCCATGGGTGATGAATGTGTGGAGAGAAAGGGAGGAGGAAGTCGTCGGATCGCAGCCCTAAAATGTCAAGAAAAGCGCCTTTCCCACGATAAAAACGTGCAGGTCAGCCGCACCGCACCGTGACTGCGAGGTCATTCGACTGACCACAGCCTCGAGATTACTGCGTGCTGCGTACAACGTGTGACATTCGAATTCTTCCCCGGCCCTTGCGCATGCTGTGCTACCCTGTACTCGGGCTGTTCTTCCTTCCAGTCGCTCCGTTCGCTTCGCCGATTCCCATGAATGTCAGTCCAATGATAGCTGCCCGTCGGTCATATATGTCGCAACCCGCACACACCTTATATTTGATCGTTGAACCCAACGTCCCACCCCTCCTTACTTCTGAAAACACGTGCGATATTAACAACTAATGCATGTAAATGTCTGGGTTTCACACAGTCAACGGTAAATATATAACTAGTGCAGAAGATCGAGAGTCGGATAGAAATTGAACCGTCATGAAATGGGCAACCGCCTTGTATGAGGTATTCGCAGAATCGAATTCCATCTACCATCTAGGGACTGTTGGGCGTAAATGCGTAAATTCGTGCGCCTTGTCGTAGAAAGCTTTGAGTTAAGCGTGTCGTAGCTGCTTGCCGTTAGGCGAGCGCAATCAGCGACGGTACTAGTGGTCCACTCTCGATATCATCCTTACCGGGTGCAACGTAATTTTCATGGGTAACTACTTCAAATGGTCGTGTCCGAGCTTGCGCGAGCACTGTCCCTTGCGATGCAATGCTCATCACCCCAGAAGCGTCCGTCCTGTAACCGGTTGTCACTGCTCAGTTCGCTAAGCCCGCACCCATGTTACCAGCGCGTGCTCACTGTGATATTCGTAGTAACGATACCCCCAGCTGAAACCGTCCCCGCCAGCGAATGCTCACATCAGAAAACAGAAAATAGAGCCCTTGACGTCCTTGTAGATCCCGCAACTTTTGAGGAGATGACACCAGGTTTCCGTACAGCAGCCGCCGCGGGGGTGCCTCTCCATTGGGCGCCGTTCCCATGTCCAGCGGTCGCGTTCCATCGTCCGAGAACAGTGACAGATGTGCCACCAGAAACGGAAGCTCCATCTCGCTGCCATGGAAAAAAAGTCATATATATCTCCACCGTCCCCGTCGTCCTGGAGGCTGACCAACACTTACGGAATTATAACATTCCCAAACCGATCTCGCACGATGAGCTGCACGACAATGGGAGGTGCCAAAGGCAGCCGGGACAGACTGGCAGATCCAAATTCCGCCGTCCGTTGAGGGTGTTGCACGACGTCAAGGTGATAAGATCTTTGGTATCGAGTTATTCGTGAGTCATCGGTACTGTCCGCCACAGCGGTTGAGATACCTGGTCTGACTGTCGTGCAGAAACGACGAGTAGCCGACGCGTGCCGCTTGGTTCAGTGGGAACTGATTTTGCTGGGGACTGGAACGGTCGCCGGTCCATGCCCCACTCTGGCCGGATGACTCGGATTGTGCTGGTAGATTCCACGCGGAAGGTGGCGATTGTGTTCGAGAGTGATCGCTGCTGGCGACCGACTGAGGAGATCCGCAGGAGCTCTCGCATGAAGTGTCGTGAAAGAGCTTCTTATGGTTTCTGGATATCGGACGAGTGGTTTAGCGTGACTCGTCAACACAAAAAATAGCGATCTTACGACGACGGGATATACTCAACGGGTGTGATAGGTGTGATCGGATGTATTTGCTTTGCGTGCTGGGACACACAGTTCACGATGTCACTGAGCGCCAAGCACGGTGATCAAGGGCACCTACCGAATGCTCTCCCTCGCTACTGTGAGAGGAGGATTCGTGGTGCAGGTGATGGCTATGAGTAGGAAGCATTGCGCAGTCATGAGAAGACACTAAACCATTCTGAGCGAACGCCCTGTCCCATGTGTAATCCCTTGACCGATTGGCACAGTCGGGGGAAGAAGTTTGCATAGGAGACAAGAAAAGAACTGCCTGCAAGGGAGGCTAAAAAAATGGCTTTATGGGCTGTCTGGAGGTGGAGGTTATAATGGCATTGGGTAAGAACTTGGCATTTATGCATTCGTGTGTACAGATCATGATGATATACCCACTCATTTCCAGGGAGCGGAGCTCGGGGTCAAAGGAAGACACACAAGGGGTGTCAGAAAACCACTGCAGCCAAACAGTTTGGCAGATCTACTCAAGACCGATATGGTTAGGACCATTCAGGGCACGTATACGAGAGAGCTTCTTTGAATATTGTCGCATATCTGCAATGACGGCTCGCCTTTTGCTCGAAATCTTATTTGGGCGCTTACCGGCAGGGGCAACGGTTTCGAGAAATCTACGCAAGAATATTATGGTGGTATAGTATCTTACTACGAGTACATCATACGCTCCTCTTCACGTAGCTCCACATGCCTGCCAATCCTGATATCACTGTAGCAGCAACGAGCACAGGCTTGACGCCAGCTGACGGATCCAGTCGTGAGTAAGACGTAAGCGGGCAACGGGATCCGTCCGTACCGGTGGACTTGTACAGTGCACCCGTCAGTGCACCAGCCGCCATGCTGCCGGCCGTGTCGTGTTTTCCGCGAAACGAATCTATCGAAGAGTTGATCCCATTGTAGACGAGTGCTGTGGATCGTATCGGTCAGCTTGGCTGACACGGATTGCCGACGGGAAATGTCAACGCACCAAGTACGCCAGCCGAGTTACCTATGAACGTACCCCTTCTGGTGACAGAGTTGAGGATGCTGTTGATCCGAAGGCGTGCATTGGAAACGGCTAGAGGCCGTCGGGCGCCCTCATTCACACCCCAGATACCACCTACGGCCAGGCCTTGCGGAAACATGTATGAGCATGTGACAGGTCAAAGACAATAAGAATGGCCCAAGTTGGCGATGTGGCGAGCATCAAGATAAGGTGAGAAGAAGGCGTCATGGAGAAAACACACGAGTTTAAACGTACAAAACTCGTGGATGACTCGTGTCGATGAGCCGATAGAGAGGGGGCACTTACCACCGAGGTACATGGTCCCTGTTCCATAACACAGGTCGTCACTCCAACCCCGGGAAGGAATGGCCGTTCCAGCGCCTGGTAAATCGCTAACCTTGTCGTCGTCTAATACGAGGTAGTCTAATTGATCCCCGAGCTGGGCGAGCGGATGTAGTCTGGTGGGGTCGTAGGCACCCGAAAGAAGGTCATTTGCGGTTACTGGAGTGTCGACCGAGGGTCCGTGGTCAGAAGATTGGTAAGAAACATGTTCTTGAGATGCCGAGAACGAGTTTTGGGGGTCTTTGGTGGCCATTGAAGGAAACAAAAGTCCACCTGGTCACGGTCGTGAGCAGTGAGCGGAAGAGACTGATGAAATTTTGGAAGAGCGCGAGCAATAGCAAGGTGGAAAGTTATTTCCAAATTCGTACACACGAGTAACAAGTACACTTTCCAAAGTTGAGCAGAAAACAATTAGGATTGCCAATATGATGCAGCACCGTATCACGTCGGTTCGTGTGCCATTCGCAACGCCCTCAGCATCGCAGCTGCGGATGTTTATAGCACGCCGGTCTCTGTCGACGAGCCGAGCAGCCCGTCTCATTTGTTCTCCCGTTAGACCCATCCTCCGCGCCCCGCCGCGTCCTGCCATCCCGTGTGGGTCCCGCAATGGCGTCCCGAGACGTGAGTTGTGCTTGTCCCTGTCTCTCCTTGCGTCAGACAGACGAACGCCGCCTCCAAGGTTGGGCAACCTCCACGACCCCGCATTCAACAGCCACCGACCCCGCAGAGGTCGAGGCAATGCAATGCCTCGAGCAGGGCACCCAGAAGCTCGAAGAAGGCGATATCCAGGGAGCCAAGGAGCTTTACAAGCGTAGCGTAGAGATAAAACGCACCGCAAGCTCCCTCTTCAACCTTGGCGTTACGCATTATCACCTTAGTATGCCGGGTTTCTATTTTCACTGGTACACGCCAGATAAAATTTTATACAGAGGAATTTGATGATGCCATTTCGGCCTGGAATGAATCCATCGCGCTACAGCCCACGAGCGCGGACGCACACACAAGTACGTGTCTCTTCCCCGGCTGGTTCCGCTGCTGACATGAGTATCCCGACAGACCTCGCCAGCGCATACATAATATCACCAATCTCACGACCTGACCTGGCGCTTCATCATTTACAGCACGTAACCCCATCACGACTACCATATACGACCATTGACTATTGTTTTCCAGTATAGCGGCTTCACTCTCACCGGAAGACCCTGAAATTGCTTTCAATCTCGCCGCTGTTTTGGAAGCCAGTGCGTGATGAAAACGGCCTCTTACTTATTGTTCCCAAAATTATCTCACCCGACGTGAACAGCTGGTCAGCTCGAAGAGGCCCTGGAATATTACAAACGTTCCAAAGAACGTGGCGTCGATCGCGCCGCGATGCATATCCGGAATGTTCGTGATATTTATCCGCACTCTTTTCAATACTCTGACCGAGATCGCGGGTTGTTTAGGTTAGCGCAAAGATTTTGGGGAAACAAATTCGAGCTGCTCAGACGGACCAAGATAAATCCGACTCGTGACCGCACACAACAACTTTGGCACGCCGCGATCTTTAGTCGCGGCGTTAGCAGAGGACAAGCAGAGAGTTTATCGCATCGTTATTTACGCTCATGTGGTATGTGCCACATGGACGTAAATGACTTGACCCGCCCGTTAAAACGACATGTATATCACCGCTGTGCTGTACGGCGATAATCTTAGATGCCTGGTCCATTCAATCTCCTGGCCGTTTACCGAGGCGTTACTCTTACACAGACAATAAAAGTATTTTCCGGAGAACGAGTTGTACGTCATGTTACATCGCATCAGAGAGACCCAGTTTAGGAACTATTATGGCGCTACTCTGCCGAGTTGCCCTCCCTTGAGCCTTCCTTTGCAGGTGCACTTGCCGCTGCTGTGACTGATCGATGATCTGATCTCTCCCGATTAGTAATCACATCAGAGCTCGTCCATCTCCAGTTGGGACTGTTGGAGTCTCCGACCCTTGTGAACCCTCGTGTGGACGAATGCCCCCGGTAGCCACGTGCTCCCTTCTTACGCGAATAGTGGCTCCCGCCACGTCCAAAGTGGGGCTTCTCCCTGCACTCCCTGCCGTTGCTTGTATCGTCACCCCGCGTGGATGCCCTCAGCCGCGCCAGGATCGATAAAATATCATCGCGCGTGTACACGGCACGCGGATGATCTGCGGGCCGAAGGTGGATGAGGTGATCGTACCCTTCGTCCGGTGATGGCATTGAAAACTCCGAGGCGAATTTACGCAGGATAGTCATGCCGTGTTGTGCATCCCTGATAGTAGGGTGTGACGTACCTACGAGACCCACCGTGAATTTAAGCGTAAGAGAAAAGAAAAAAAAAGAAAAGAAAAGAAAAGGGATCAGCGGATCGGAAAACTTGACAATTATTAAAATGAAAAATGAAAAACTTACGCCGTTCGAGGCGAGAAGCGCAGACCTTTAAAGTACATAAAAGTGGTGACAAGTCGCCAGCGCGCCGTCAGTTCGTACGTCCCGAATATGATACGGTGGATTCGGATTCTCACATGATAGGGGGTGTCAAAAACAATAATGCTGATGGAAGTCCCTGGGAACGCCCGAGCGATCGCACTCCAGTAGGATCGCTGCCTTTTTTTCCACATCGAGGGGTAGGACGTTAACGATTACATCAATAGGTCCCCCTCCGACATAACCGGGGTCAGATGGCAGATGAGGACGTACATGGCATTGAAATTGGTCCGATCGATGCAAGGCAAGCGCCCTTCGGAAAGCGTGCGGTACGCCAGTTCCTCCACTTTCTGTCTGCTACCCAGGTCGTCCTGGTTACAGCGGCGGAATTTGGGGAAGTGGCCCTCAAGAGCCTCCGCAAAGGTGGACTAAGAAGGATGGATGCACATGCACCTGCGATTAATGACTCCCACACGCGGGACTGTAAAAGATGGCGAGACTTTACCTTGCCTGAAGCGATCAGTCCTACCAAAATCAACATAGTCTGCTCCCCTTGGAATGGTTCAGGGGGAGTTGAGAATTCTGGGGATTGTTTCAGACCAACATTTTCTTCGAGTGCTGACATGGTAGTGGTGTGGAACGAAGCCACGTTGCGCAAGAGGCGTTAGCGCCGGTCCACATCGAATGTCGCACCATGCGAGCGAAAATCATACACCAACTTCTGGACGATCTACGTCTACCGTATACTGCTAGTACACTACTACGCCAAGATCGACTCATACTTCCTGGCTCACGGTACCAGGTGGTCCAAATAGAAACCGCACGGTGCTTTCATTCTTTCCGAGCAAAGCAACTTGTTCCCCACTGTATAAGGCACTGGGGTCAGATCCTGCAAGCGGTTTATGCGGTCGCGACGGATGCTCGTTCTGCCGCATAGCAATTTTTAGGTGGATCAGTTGATCGGCCTTGTAAGGGACTGATGGCGGCTGCGGAGGACCAGCGGAATAATTTCGCGGTGATGGATGTGGGGATGGTGAGGAAGGAGTCCTAGGCGACGTATTCGCGGACGACGTATTTTGAGCGGCCTGGATGAGAAGGTCGATAATGAGATGTGCAATTTCTACATCGTTTTACTGCGGTATGAACACCAATTCGTCACACGCCACACCAAGAAATAGGCTGACCTTGTAAATCTTCTGCTTCCACCATTAAAGTCTGTTCCCAATCAGCTTTCTCCTTTAGAAGGCCAGCCAAGCGTTGAGCAGAGTCGTCAACCGGGTTAGATAGTGGAGGCGTCTCCAACGTTAAAAGGAGGGCAGAAGTGTACAAGCAGCCCAACGCAACGGTATGAGGTGGATACATGATGGGAACAAGAGTCCGATGGCTGACAAAGTCGTCAACATCATGAAATCAACTAAAGCAGAAAGCAATCAAGCACCAATCAATTATAAGACGCCACGCAAATTTGATGAGCGTCTTGGATGCTGAAAGCGACAGAAGAAAAGAATCGATATCTTCAGCGGGGGATACAATGTCATAAATTACCTGCCAACTTTCGACCCAACTTGAAAACGTAGGGGAACGGCATCCTCGAAGTAAAGTTGAAGCAAATCGTCTCCAATATGAGACGTTCTACGGCGAGCAACCGCTGGCGATCGTGTTCGACCGTCTGATGGACCTAAGGTTGACAACTTGGCTAGAACAAGCCGAGGCTCACCATGGGATCCATGTCGACTTCACCCCCCAGCGTCTTTGATTTTGCTGCCAACTCTGGGAATCGCACGCCGTAGGAGACCATGAGGATCTCCCGGGGCTTTTTCAGAGTGTCATGCATCTTTGTGGATACATACAAGGCAGCGAGAGTGGCATCCTGTTTTTCGAGTGAGGAAACGTCACGACCACGAGACACGGCGCGCACGTAGTAACTGAAATCTTTCCTCGGAAAGAACAGATGAAAGCGGTGGTAGAGATTTTGGGCAGTCGCAATGGTCCTCCGAGGGCTATGAACGGCGGCGGTCGGATAGATGAGCAGACTGAGAGAGCTGGAAGCACCCACAATCCGATTTTTGCACCTACGACCTCCAGGAAACCGCATGCTTGCTGTCTTACCTTCTCCTCCTGGGTTGCGGACAGCTTAACACGCTGCTTCTCTGAGAGATATTCGACCTCGGACACCGTGAAATAAGGATGGTGATACTTGGAGGACGATGCCGGTAACTGGGACGGCGGCAGTGTTTGCTGTTCCATCGTCAAGGTTCAAACGTTCACGGCAGAGTCCAGTAATTTTGAAGTACATACGTACGACATCCTATGATTTATGATTTCACGATCAATTTACCCTCACGTGATCACGGCAGTGCCATGCTCGTCGGAACTCGGAGTTTGTCAAACAACGGAGTTGACCTTGGCGAAATTGACCCTGCAAGCAAGTCACCGACCGACATTTACACAGGGAAAGGGTATTGAATTATGGCTACTAGCATCGCACTAGCAATCTAATTTATCGGATGGACAGAACATGTCTACATACATATAAACACCTAACGAACGACCCGATCAAGATCTAGCGGGAGCTCGGAGGAGTACCATTAGCACGCCGGAACCGTCAGCGGGATCTTGACCGAGGTCTAAGATAGATCATTAGGGTCTGATCACATAAAGGCGGAACGATGGTACTGACGGCGAGGCCCTGTGTCAAGGACAGTCTGTCAACACGCCAGTTAGGATACAGAAAGAAAACCTACGGAAAGGCTCGTTTCTTTGTACTTGACGCTCATGTCCGCAGCGGTAAGACGCATGGCCTCGATTGCCTCGTCCAGTGTAACTCGATATATGCCGCCGCTGGCCATGGACAATTGTGCAGCTGTGACTGCTTTCACGGCTGCTCAAAGTCCAAGCGTGTCAGTTGGCTCAAAGTGTATGCAGACAACTGCCCGAACCTCCCAAACTGTTCCGCTCCTTAGTGGACCATTATGCGTCAAAGTCCAGTGAACAAAAAAAAATAAACACATACGATACAAGGAACCTGAACCAGCCCATCGATTGGGTCACAAGTCAGGCCTAGGTTGTGTTCTGTCACGGTCGTCAAAATAAACCTCCCATTGCTTTACAGACGCGCCATACCAATACCGATTTCTGCAGCCTACCAAGCATCAGCGCTTCAGCCATCCACAAGGTGATCAGAGAATCCGTAACCTACCTGTAAGATTGTCTCTGGAGAAGCACCCATGCACGCTGCGAAACCGGCACTCGCCATGGAACAAGCCACTTGAGGCGATACATGTCAGTACAATAGTCCACGATGCTGAAACAAGGACATACCACCAACTTCAGCCTGGCAGCCACCCTCTGCGGCAGAAATGGTGCTTCCGCGCTTGAATAACATGCCGACGGCCTGAACATATGATTTCATCAGCCTCACAGTCGCCTGAATTGAGGGTAAATAGACCGATGCAGTCAACAAAAATGACTTGATAGCCTTCTCTGGATCGTCGCTAACAAATTCAACGATATATTTTAGCACGGCAGGAATGACACCTGCAGCGCCATTGGTGGGCGAGGTGACGATGCGGCCTCCGGAAGCGTTCACTTCATTGACTGCGATTGCATAGCAGGAAAGGAAATCGACGGCGGGAATCATCGTCTTGCGCTTTAGTTTGAGAACAATGAGCGGCATGTGGTCAAACTGATCGCAAACAATACCAACAGGGGGCATGGGGAGAACCGGGTGGTCAAATGACCCAGTTACGAGGGGAGAACGAGTTCGCGCGTTTCGGGACGCGATCGGTCTCTGTTGTTCCCGCTCGAGAGGCGCGGCGGTCCCCGGACTTCCGGGTTCATCTATAGCACCTACAAGTGTCGGGGATGTGCCAGGACCAATAAGCTGCACTGTTGGCATTCCAATGCTCGGGTAAAATCTTGGGGTTCACGAGCATTGTGAATGGGTTGGTTTGGCAAGGGAAAACAGGGCTCACCCTCGCATGAGACGCTTATAAAGCATCGGAGCACGGCGTTGCAGACGCAGTCTGCCGGGTAATGTCTTTTCGGCGGTTGAGACACCAGTGCGAATGCAATCATCCATGACGGCCCAAATGCGCATCAGCTATTGAAGAGATCGTCGATATTGGATTGAATTTGTAGTGATGTCGATGAGGAATATACCTTGTAATCGATCTCCTGGTCGGAGAGACCAAAGTAGCGTTCGTTGTCGTGAACGATTTGTGCAATAGTCAACTGGAACATGAATCAAGGATGATGGCGGGAGAGTAGAACCAACGGAACCTACGTTGTACCTTTTCGTCAGCGCAAGGAGACTACTTCCCGATTCGAAAGGGTACGGAGGATGGCCTGGATCAGTGGATCGAGGCTGGGCAGGAACAACGTCGCCCTCTTCCACGGTGTGGGTCTGATGGAGACGAGCGCCGTGCACGGCCTTTTTGTCGACGCCTTTGTAGAACAAGTTCTCGTCGGCTGGTGGAATTTCAGCGACAGGCTGGAGTGAGACGCATATATCCAACCTTTGGTCTTGTCGTTGACGACGAAGCCACCGCCAACACTGGGGACATTGAATATGACAGACTGGAGAGGTGCGGGAAGGTGAGACATTACCTAAAGTACTCGTTGGTGGCCAAAAGGTTGCCGTGTTCGTCAAAGCAGGAAAAGCGCATACCATTTGGGTGAGTTTTGAGAACATGATCCCAGCGCCAGAGCATGTCACGATCCATGTCGAAGTGAATGGAACGTTTTCCGCCAAGATATAGACTCTTGTTGAGTAGGATGGCATCGTAGCGTGAAGGAATGGTACCGCAATCGATGGTCTCTGGATCCGAGCCTTCGAGACCGAGAAGGATTGCTTGGGGAGTGTGATGGCTAGAGCGAGGATTGAATATACTGGCGGAATATGAAGTCAGAGGGAATACCCTTTGCCTGGGGGGGAGCGTGAGTAGGTGGTTAATATAGGTGTAGAGGTGTAGACTGACCAGTTGCCGCAAGAGAACCATAACTGATGTGGAAATGAGATGATGATTCATGGCGGATGGGACGCATGAGACTCACAGAACTATCTTTATGGTTTTGACCTTGTTGCGAGTGTCGGCTGAGACGGTAGAGGAGGAAAGAGGACACTACGTGCCTGGTCGAGCAAGCCTAGTTCGGCGAGATCCGTGATGAATATCTTTCCGGCGCGCATGGGCCCGACGGTGTGCGAGCTGCTTGGGCCGACTTGAACACGGCATCATCATTGAGTGTCGTAATGCAAGCAGACAGGGTGCGCACCGCCGATGCTAAAGAGGTCGAAAGTGGATATGACAGCATGGCCGGGTTTTATTTCGGCGGGGGGATCGAATTCCTTGGGTTTGCTTAGGGTTGAAGGAAAGTTGACTGGTGAAAAGAGCGAAATACGGCGAACAGCGCGCGTACGGGGACGTTGAAGCAGTACCAGTGCGCGGAACATTGGGGGTATGAGAGAGATGCCAGAAAAGGAAGGTACAGTGTATCGACGTACTAGTACGGGGGTGCTGTCACATCGAGACGTTCAACGGTCGCTGTCGTCTGCGCTGTAACTGGCTGGTTACCATTTCGTTCGTGTAGTACGATCTTTCCCGCCATGAGCTCTCTCGACATTCGAGAGCGCCATCCCGCATCCAGCTCGTCCTCTTCCCGCCCACACACCGCCTCTACCTCCTTTTTGCCACCCTCATCTTCAACCCCAACGACTCATCCAGTCTCCCTCGAGACCCTCCTCTCACACCATGCAAATTCCCCAAATCCTCATCTCGCAGCCCTTGACCAGGCCCTCTCCGAACGAAATCTCTTCTCTACTCAGAACACCCAGCTCTGGAAGCTCATCGAGAAGCAGCGCAGTGGTTATAGCCAGCTCCTCAAGGAACTCGAACGCATGCGTGCAGAACGTGATGCTTGCAAGGCCCGTCTGGTCGCTGCCGGGATCAACGTCGAGTTCACCAAGAAGGACAAGGACAAGTTCAAGCAACTCAGACCCTCGACCTCCAACTCTGCCATCACCACCCCTCCAGAGAACGCTTCCATCGCCACCCGCCGTCCGTCTGATACATATCGTGCGTGTTCTCACATTCCCATCCCTCTATCCTCACAAATATTTCTTTCTCTCGCATCTGTCAAAGATCACCCCAATGACGACCGTCCTCTCACCCCTCCTCAATCACAAAATGTGAAATCTCGCGATCTTCAAGGTCCCTATTTCGACAACGGATCGTCCAACATTCACTCTTCCCCTCTCATCGTACCCCCAAGATCAGCGTCTCTCTCGCACCCAAGCTCTACCACCTCCTCAAATACAAACACATTCCCCTTACTCTCCCTTGATGAAGTAGAAAAACCACATGCTCGTGTGCCCAATAACTCAACGCCACCCGGCAGGCCTTCACAACAGCATACCGCTCAATCAGCCTCGTCTGCCAATACTCCACTCCCGTCATACTCTTCTTCGAGTCCCAACGCTGGTCTTCTCAGTCCGATTCCTGAACACTCAAAGCCCACAAACCGAGATTCGAATGTCTCTCTTCCAGATGAGGCAAAGCGGTACATTTCTAACTTGGGTGAAAGTCCATTGCCCAGTCCAGGATTGATTAATTTGGAACATCCCCAAGTGGAGACGAGCACGGAATCCGATGCCGCTCCCAGCAAATTCGGGCCCACCCGTATGTACAGCGGAGATGAAAACGAGTTTCTAGATATGGAAGAGGAGGATCTGGTCGAGGAAGCAGAGCAACAACAACCACCCCCGTCGATCACCGACAACCACGACAAATCCATTGATGTAATTGATTTGCCTATGCCGCCTTTTCACGATCCTGCTCACCACCGTCCAAACCACACCCAGAGCGCTTCCTCACAAACCATCCTAGACACCCTTTCTCAACTCCCTCCAGTTTCAGCGGCAGTCGTCCCATCCAAGACGCACTGGCAGTCCGAGTCCGATGCTTCCATGCTGTCACAATCACAATCATCCTTCGAGTCTTCGTTCTTGACCCCTCATCCGGACTCTCCCTCGCCGGAATCGTACCTTTCGCCAACAAAGTCCATGTCGAGCGATAGACCCAATCCTACATTCCGTGCCCTTCCTCTCGTCGCTAGTGACCTCAAAACTACACATGCAGTAGTTTCGCACTCCTCCATCAGGCCGAACGATCGAGGGAAGGAGGTATTGTCCTTTGAGATCGAAGTCGATCCTGGCAAGGGCAAGGAGCCCTGGAAAGTGGAGAAACTATATTCTGATGTGCTGGGTCTCGACCATCGGCTGAGGGCTGCCGTTGGAAAGAGTGTCTCAAAGAAGATTGCAGCCCTTCCGGAAGGCAAACTCTGGAAGGATCACGCGCCCGCAAAGTCCGATCGACGTAAAGTAAGTGAGAGTCGTAGAATAAACCTGTTCCGAAGTTGAACGCCATCCCCCTTAGATCGCTCTAGAGGCATATCTTCAGTCGTTGATCGATCTTCCCGTCAAGAACAATGACGAATTAATCGCCTTTCTGACTTCGGACGTTGTGCGTGATGCAAAGAAGCCCGTGATGCAAGCCGGACACAAGGAGGGTTACCTCACTAAACGAGGTAAAAACTTTGGTGGGTGGAAGACCCGTTACTTTGTCTTACAAGGACCTGTCCTCGAATACTATGAAAGTGTGAGTGTTTGTGATGTGAGCGCTGTTCTCCCACCTAATACTCCAAATAGCGGGGTGGTACCCACCTTGGTTCCATCGTCGTAACAAATGCGCAAATAGGCCGTCAGCAGCGAACAGCAGACAACGACGACGAGAAAAATTATCGGCACGCTTTCCTCATCATCGAAGCAAGGAGGGGGCCAGGCGGCTCTAATCCACGACATGTCCTATGTGCCGAAAGTGACGCTGAGAGGGACAGTTGGGTGGACATACTCGTTCGTTATGTTACGGGAACCTTCAATGAAGACTCAGCTGTTGCCGTGTCGATTGGTCCAAGTCCCATTTCGGTCAACGTCTCCCAAGCCCAGAGCCCTGGGTCGGGCCAACCTCGTTCCAGTTTGAGCTCGAATCAAGACACCGTCACCACGCCAAACGGGAAACGGAAAGGTCTGTCGAAAGATGACATCTCACGAGCTACATTGGTACCTATATCCCAACTTGCGCAAGACCCGAATAATTCCAAACTCTTCCAGTCATCGCTTTTCCCCGGTTCTGTCTCGATCGACGAGTCGTATACCCCCAGTCCAACAAGGTCTGTGAACACCGTCAACACCGATCACACTCACGAAGACTATTCAAAACGGCTCGTGGACCGCGCAGAGGTCTCGTTGTCGAGCTCTCTTCCTTCGAGTTCGCCACTTGAAGTTTCCGGACAAGGCTTAGTAGCGTTCAGACCAAGCTCTGAGCTCGGTCATTATGCAGACATTGAGCGACGAGGGGCGCATTCAACACAGGAGCTCAGTATTGATTCTGGTCGACCCCGGGAGGCTAAACGTGACAGGAAGTCGTACCATCCTGGCTTGGCCGCAGTATCTGGTTCGCCCACGGCAGCATCATTCCCTGATCGCGCCGCATCACCTGATGTCAGCTCTCCCTCTTTGCGAGGCGGTGATCTGAACGGCAAGGTTAAGATTTCTGGACCTATAAATGCAGCCCCCATTCCTGTAGGCTACAAGTTTGGCGGCAAGGATGTACCAAGTGAAGGAACTTCGTCGGGTGACAGACGAGAAAAGGCAAAGTCGAGGTCATTTTGGAACTTTGGCAGACCCATCGACAAACTCCCGCTGTCTGTTCCTCGTGCCGTGTTTGGAGTAGCCCTCGAGGAGTCCCTCGAGGTCGCCGAAATCGCACGTCTACCGGCAGTCATCTTCCGGTGTATTCAATATCTTGAAACAAAAAAAGCTGACCAGGAGGAGGGGATTTATCGCTTGAGTGGGAGCTCTGCTGTGATCAAGAGTCTGAAGGACAGATTCAATACTGGTATGTCGAACCACCTGTTCAGTACTACATTTCGCTAATGTGCTGTAAAAGAGGGAGATGTAGATCTTCTAGCGTCGGACGAATATTGGGATCCTCATGCCATAGCTGGCCTGCTGAAAAGTTTCCTTCGAGAGTTACCTGCTAGTATCTTGACGCGCGACTTGCACATGAGATTCCTCTCTGTCATGGGTTGGTCTATCTTCTTGGCTTCGAACTGCACTTGACACTATTTGCAGACTTTGTGGAACCACAAGAACGCATTCGCGAACTCTCACATCTCATCGCGTCCCTCCCGATCGCCAACTACAGCTTACTTCGCGCGTTGACCGCCCATCTGATCCTCATTGTACAAAACTCGACTGTCAACAAAATGAACATGCGAAACGTCGGCATCGTCTTCAGTCCAACGCTGGGTATACCTGCGGGTGTCTTTAGCTTGATGCTTGGCGAATTTAACCGGGTCTTCAACGTTGATGCTGCTAACAACGTGGACGAAAGTGAAGAAGACAAGGACGACGAGCTCAGTCGGCGGAACAGTCGACAATACTCGGATGCAGCGGCGGACAAGCTTCTCGGTTTGGTGGGCAGATCACTGCGCAGTTCGTGGTTGCCTTTTTCTGTAGGGGTTACAGTGGTTCTCACACCGTCACTTTTGTAGCATCGACGGACGAGACTCCTTCCGAAGACAGCGATAACCTTTCACTCTACGAGAGTGGTAACGAGACGACAGAGAACGACGCAACGGCAGAATCCAGTCATACGCGCTCGAGCAATCCCTCTCAGCAATTGGACCTCCTTACTCCTGCTTCAGCCGAGTTTTCGGGCGTACAATCGCGGTCGCATGCAGCCCACATCGCTGCCAGCCGCGGACTCAATATCAACGTATCCAAGAGGAGTAACCGACACAGTCGAATCATGGGTCTCCCTGTATCGCCGCGACCCGCGACGGAGGCCGGTTCTTCTCCAGTTGCCTCGCCGCTACAGACTGCGAGACAGAGTTGATGTGGATGAGATGCATCTTCTTTTTCTTTCTTTGGGCAAGTGGTCGTTTGTCGCTTGTGAATATATGTATCTTTCCGCCGTTTCGTATGTCTATACCCTTTTTCTTCCTTCTTCTTTTTTTTCGCGTCCCTTCTAACTTTCTAGTATTTATATACCCTCTTTCTAACTAGCTTACTGCGTGAGCATGCCCTTGCTCGACAGCAAAATTGGACATTTTCATCAGCTTCAAGGTTTTCGCCAACCAGGCAGCGTTGGGGACTTCGCAGAGCGGCGACAATAGCAACTAAACACAAACTCCGCTACGATTTGGAGACAGGGTTTTGAACCCATAATTATGGGTGAAACCTTGCCAGGTAATTGAAGGTGAGTCGACGCTAACGCGCGAGAGCTCCAACGATAATTACTAGTACACGAAACTCGGAGAAAACATGGCACGCACATTACTATAAGATGATGGCCTCGGGCAAGGTGCGCTCCATTAACTGGTTGGAAGGACTTTCAGAGATTGAACTTGACGGTGAACTCTGGGGTGAAATAATGGGAACTACTTCACATACAAGTGCCTCCAACGGCTCTTTCCACAAGTCTCCCTCCAGAGCCTTGAGCACTTGAACATCAACACCGACAGCAGGGGGACTCCATGCAAATAATAAGCCATGAGTCCCTGGAAGTTCGAAGCGTTTGTGCAGCCGATACTCGAGGTGTGTCGCGAGTTTGTCGCAACACCAACAACATTTCCTGTTGACGGCAATGGCATCGACTGCATCCAGCTATACAATGTCAGGAGCGATGGACACGGATCAAACATTAATGGAATCATACCTCATGTCTGAGGAGCTCACCCAGGATACTCTCCTTCTCTATTTGCACCCCATATTTGCAGCGTTCGTTGTGGTGCTCATCGGCAAGTAGACCCATAAGACTTGCCTCCACGTGGACCATTCCACTGAACGATGACTTGTAGTGTTTGCGAAAAGCACCAACTCTCTTTTCAACGCTGTCGTCGGTAGAGTCACGACTTCTATACATTTCTATCAGTTCATAAACGGTTAACATCGAGGTACCACCCAGTGAGACTTCAACAAGTCCGACGGTGGAGTTTGTCACCACCACAAATGGTCTAGCAGTGAAATGATTCAAAGCGGCGTGCCAAGCTACAATTGCCTTCAGATATCGAAGGACAATCGTGCCAGCACCTTCTTTGGGCTCTGGGGTTGTGTCATGGTCTCGGTGAAAAGGATCGTTCAGAAGACCGCATGTACACACACATATATATGGCCTACCATCTTCCTCTGTAGCTGGAGATGATGGTAATCAGCACGTATAATCAAATCAAGTTAGTTAATACGGACCATCCATGTGCGCATAGAATTTTGAAGGTGCTGCGCAAGACTGGTTTTCTCGAGGAAGAATTGAACAACTTGCTGACCCCAGAAGACGTAATGATACAAGAGATTACACCATGCGTTGACCTCGACAAGGGCAGAATGCTGGTCCTCCTCCATAGCAGTGCATTTTTTCTTCGTAGGAAATTCGACCTTTCCAATGTGTTTATTCAATACCATGAGCATCACTGCGAGAAGGCTCGCCCACAACGACAAGGCTTCTTTCGACATCATCCAATGAAGCTGACCGCCTTCTACACGTATATTACCTCAGGTAGCAGAGTAGGATGGTTCTTGTTTAGCCATGAAGGAATTGCGATCCATCGTGGTTCTAACTCGGGATCGTCTGGTTTCCACTTTTTGATAATATCAAAGAGACGATCGCCTTTGAAATAGCTTTTGTCCTCATGAAACCGTGCTGATAGCTTGCGGAAGCTGCGTATAACCACGGAAAGGTGCAAAGCGAGGGAATCTTCATTATGGTTTGGCGCTCTTCTGTCGTACTTTTCGAGGGCAGCCCAGATGTCTGCGTTGTGATCCTCCAACGAATTGGGATCTGGGGGGCTAGCAAAATCCCTAAACTGTGAGATGAATTATTACGATAGATAATTCCACTTACCCTTTTACCACGTCGTGGAATAATTTGTCGGCCTTGTGCATCTGTGTGACGTTCAGAGCGGACACTGGCGACTTTGGGTAGGGATTTTGGGTGACGATAAGTGTCCGCACGGTCCAACGTGCCCATAGCCGCTATGGCCTTTGCTTCTTTGTCGCCACGTGTAAGGAAGGTAACAAAATGGTGCAAGAACTTGGGAGTTTTCCGGTGATCGCTGGTGGGATCGGACCGTGCCTTCATCGACTCTAACACAGTAGTTAGCGTACGGATGCGCTCTGATATCTTGTCGAATTCTGTGGTCATTTTTTTTACAACTGCGCGGGATGGGTTTGAGCGTGAAGGCGGGGATCAATAACTCGTCATTTTGAAGAGGCGTAAATTTTGCTTGGTCCTGTTGTCGACTTTATAGTAGCAAAGTGAATACTAAAAGACGTATTCCACCTTTGCACTTGCACTTGTCGGTCCACATGGAAGCGTTGCAAAGCCAGATACCATTCTCGTTGTATGTGGATGGCGTTGATTTCACTGTGCAACATTGCTAGAACAACAGGTCTAGCTTCGTCTCTCTACTTCGAGAAATAGCCAGCATTCCAGCCAGGACGATGCGATCGCATACCAAGTCTAACGCGTCCACCAATGGGAAATCTCCTCGCACTGTCGTCAAAAAGTGGATAGAAGCTTTGAGGAAAGAATATTCCCCACTTCCACGCGGAACTACCGCATCGGTGTTGAGACTCCTATTTCCAGAAGACGACCCCCATCGGAAGTTTGGTCTACAGGAGGCGCTCCTTGAAAAATATCTCTGTCAGTGCTTGGACTCGTCCACTGTCTTTGCTGGTGGTGCGAGGCGCCCAACTCTGAGAGACTGGGACCGGGAGTCCGCTTCCGGTTGCCTTGGTGAGGAACTTCTTAAATATGCCGTACCTGGAACAGAGGTGCCTTTCAAAGAAGTGATTTACATGTTGTGGCCATGTTAACACATTGATTCAGAACGCAGTTGGACCTAAGAGTCTACAGGAAATCGACGCACTCTTGGACGAACTGGCGTCTACGTCCCTTTTCTCCGACAAGTCCTTTCACGAAGGAAACGCGTCCTCGTCCACTGATAAGCACTCCAAGTCTTCGATATTACGCTCTCTCTATGATTCCCTTCCAGCCACCGATGCTACCTTTCTCACTCAGATCATTCTCAAGGACTTGCGTCCCTTGCTGTATACGCCTCCGGCTGCGACGATGAGCCGAGTTCTGCTCGACTACAACACGCGCAGCAAGCAAGTGCTGACGAGAGAGCAGTTCATGAAAGAATGGGACCCCTCTGGATCCATGATCAAGATGTACAGAGTACGAGCAAGCCTAGACGAGGCTGCCATGGGTTTTGAGGCAGGCGGCATACTCGTAGCCGCTCACCCGCGCTGGGGCGTGCCGGTGGAGGTACCTAGGTCGGCAAAAGGCCGGAGCCCCCTGCATGCTCTTGAGTTTTTAGATATCGACGGTGAGATATGGGCTGAGACGAAATATGACGGGGAACGAGCCCAGATTCATGTTCGGTTTTGCGAGGATGAAGAAACAAGAATCGCTATATTCAGCAAAAGCAAGAGGGATTCGACCTTGGATCGCATTGCCGTCCATCCGTAGGTGTTTTCTTCCCAAGATCGAATATCAAATTGAACATGGAACAGAATAATCAAGGCGGCGTTGAGTGGATTTGAAAAGCAAGATGTCACTATCATCCTAGATGCGGAGATGGTAGCATTCTCAGATGAGAGGAACGCAATCGATGGTCAGCTCGATTACTTCACTTGGTTATCTTGATCATTGAAAGGTATAATCAGAGTTCTGGCGAATACGCAGCCTTGTCGCGCGTACGGCACAAGGAGCTCGAGCTACTACGAACCTGCCCAAAGAGCAGAACGATTCTCAGTCCCTGTAAGTGTTTTGACTACCACTGTATGAGGACGGTTCTTGTCATGCGTGAACAGCGACTCTTGTCCTTCTCTTCATTCGGCTTACATGGAATCTCTCCACCTCGCTCTCGTGTTTTTTGATATCCTTCTGCTTGGTAATACAACACTTCTCAACGTGCCGTACTCGATGCGACGTTGCATGCTTGAAAGCGTCGTCCACGAAATACCGGGGCAGGCTATGATCGCTGAGCGCTTCGAGGTATTTAGTGGCCCAGAGCTATGCATCGACAGTGCCACCAAGAGCCTTCGAGAAATATGGGCGAAACGCATAGCGGAGTGCCAAGAAGGTCTGGTTCTTAAATCGGGGGTGAGCAAGTATGGAGATTGGAGGTTGCCATGGGTCAAGGTACCCAAGCACCTTGAAACGATTCCCCTTCTGACCCCGATGAAAATAGCTGAAGAAAGACTACATTCCCGAGTATGGGGACACTATCGATCTTGTCGTGATTGCTGCTTCGTGGGAGAGGGATCGCGCAAGGGAACTCCGAGGTAGGTGCTGTTCTGGTTTAACTGGGCATTTCACCTCAAGGGGGCCTCAGTACCTCCCTCGACCCTCACAACGTTTTATGTTGGCGCACTCGGAAATTCTTCCCAGTGCACTATTAATGTAAGTCCTTTTGTTTGATACGCGCTCGTCCGGGGATCGACATTCTTTGTAGCCCCAAGTGAAGCCTCATTTCGTTGTATATTTCACTGCTTCGTACGGCCTGTCTCGGGAACAGCTGGAAGAGTTCAACTTTTGGCTACGGTCAGACACGGTCGACACCCAGGTGAGCACGCTGGTTCCTTAAACTCGAATGGTATGAGATAGTACATGGACCGACAGGGACACACTCCGGATGAACTCCCGTATTCTTACTCGGTGCTTCGTACACTTCCCCAGCCGGCGGTACTTCTTCGAACCCCGATTCTAGTGGAGCTATGTGGCGCTGGGTTCACGAAAAGTCCAGGTAGCAAGGTCGGCGTCTATCCTCTAAGGATGTTAAACCCGGACTAACCCAAGTAAAGTACTACGAGCTACGCTTTCCCCGAATCACCAAGATCTTTCGATCGTCGGAACGCTCGCACATGGAGTGTCTCACCCTTCGGGAACTACAGACGATCGCATACGAGACTGTTGGTCGTGAGGATGCCATTGTAGACGAGGATCTCGACGACTGGTTGAATTGCTTGTGGGGAAACGGACAAGGCAAGAAGCAAGACCAAAATCAAACTGAAGGGGAACGGGCGCAGAGATATGCAAGTGTGAAGGAGGAATGGGAATTAAAGTTCGAGGACCTCGACATGCAGCGGGAAAAGAATAGAAAAAGAAAACGAGAGGACATGGAAATGTCTCCCTGAGCTATCATATCATTCGCAATGGTACAGTGAGTTGTTTACAAACATCGAAACTTTGGAGACTCGACCTTTGTGGTATGATCATATATTCGAACGTGGCAAAGTGTGGCGATCTCTCCCGCATTAAAGATTCTCTACAATGCATTGAACCGCAACCCTGCGGAACAACCACTATGCGGTTCCTAAACCGAATGGGTTGTCTGGGTCGAGGCTTCATCGCAACTCGACCTGGTAGGCCAAGCTGGAAGGAGTTTGACGGGCTCTTTAATCGGCACATCATGTGCATGACTTATCCATATCGTTCGTAAGACATGGGAGCGTACCTCACGAGTCCGACAGAACCGTCGCCCCCAGGCCTAGGTCTCCAACACAACCCGTTGGCACATAACGGAAGATGCGTTCCCCCACATCCTCGGGCAGGTCATCATTACCAATGGGCCAGACAAAGATACGCTCGAAGCACTGAGTACTGGATTATGTTAACATCCATGATAAGACTTGAACCTAACCTATGATACTAGAAAAGGGCCGGCGAAGCCGGCTATACACCTTGTGTGATATTGTGGCTCAATTCTGTCTGAAGTACTATTGTTACGGAGGTCGAGGTTTATGATACAAATAATATGCTTAAGCGTTTTTAGCAGGTTCATCTTGCTCCTTCGATACACTCGTGCCTTGTCATCTTTTAACGGTTTCGGGTGGTCAACTTTCTTCCTCTTTCGCTTACTCTTTTACGGATGCTGATGTTCCTCAGTCTCGCTTTCTCTGACACGTTTCGCAGAGACTCGGAGTACAGTAGTAGACTATCTCATAATGCATATACTATGCATTAGGAGATAGTCTTCATATGTGACATCATTCTTGATCCACGGGAAACCCAACTTACCACCGCTACTCGGTGACACTCTGAAGCACAAAACTTCAGTTTGTGTTATCCTCCCATGGTGATCATTGAAATGCTCGGAGGTGAATACCGAATAGCATTGCCCAGCTTAAAGGAAGGCGAAGTACTGCTTGCGCTAAAGAATCAAACTTTCTACATTAGCTCAGATCCAAGAATACGCATAACACGTACTGATCACTCCAGCATACACGTTCACAGATTACAAAGCGCAAGGCCAGACGATCGAGAAAACAATAGTCGACATTGGCAAGACTTCGAGTTTTTCATTCAACACTTATGTAGCTCTATCTCGAACACACGACCTCCAATCAGTTCGACTGCCAAGGGAAATCGAAGACGAGTTATTTACACAACATTCTTCGGAAGGAGTATGAGAGGAGGAGGTAATATTGAAGCAGAAAGCGGAGAAGACGCTGAAATGCTACAATGAACATCAATACAATTTTCAATCAACTTACTTTACTGCGTAAGTTGAGATGTGACACTGCCTCGACCGTGCTGCGCGTGCTATATAAGTGCTATATAAGTTCGTGCGGACCGCACAACGTTCTTGGCATCGTCAATGGACAATGAGGTGCTTTTGAATATGCACCATTCGACTGAGGATGTGCT
>JBBPLL010000342.1:0-31124 GCA_038089755.1 Leccinellum rugosiceps | reverse complement strand
GCTTTGGCCGCTTCCGCATCGGAATCGTGCCTTTAACGTCGCTTTCGGTGCTTTTCCGCTTTTGTGCTTTTCACGTGACGAAAAGCCGCTTGAAAGCCCGAAAAGTACTTGGCGAATTTACTGATGCATACTAGTAACTCCATTCTTCTTGGTCGGGTCTTCGCCCCCAAGTCTTGCAGACGAGTTGAGAGACGAGATTACAGGAATGCGGAGCACGACCGTACCCGCCTACATGTCTCTTTTGTCGACAGGACTCCCGATGACGTATCACCACCCGTCATCGTTGTAATTGTGGGGCCCCTGGAGTTGGGAAGGCTACTCTTCTTAAAAGCCTGGTTCATCGATATTCGAATCAAACGCTGCAAGAAGCCGAGGGCCCCATCACAGTCGTCGGAGGGAAGTGGCGAAGGCTGACCTTCATCGAATGCAATAATGATCTCAACTCCATGATCGACATGACCAAGGTCGCCAACTTGGTGCTGCCCATCATAGATGACTCTTTTGGCTTCGAAATGGTCTGGCTCTTTGCGAGTCACCGACCCTCTTCCCATGATGACCTTTTTTTTGCAGGAAACATTGGAGTTCGTCAACTTATCACCATCCCACGGATTTCCGAAAGTCATTGGCATCCTTTCTCATTTCGACCTCATTAAGGGACGATGAACTCTCAAGCACTCCAAGAAGGCGCTCAAAAACGATTTTGGACGGAAATCCGCCAGGGCGCACACCTTTTCTATCTCTCTGGTGTCATCGACGGTCGTTACCCTGACAGAGACATCCTCAATATCTCGCATTTCATTAGTGTGATGAAGCTCCGTCCCCTCGTATTCATATATAGCCATACAAACCTTGTAGCGGATCCTGTTGAAGATCTCACACCGCGCGAAGCGATCCGCTCATCAAAGGGTCGGACAGTCACACTGTATGGCCACCTGCGGGGGGAAAATCTCCGTCAGGGAAAGAAGCTCCACATGCCCGGTGTTGGAGAACTCGACATGACGTCTGTCACTGTATTAGGAGATCCCTGTCCCCTCCTTGATGTGGGTTCGAAAAAATGAAGAAAGTTGAGCGAAAAAAAAGAGATTTCTCGGGCGCGCACCAGTGAGCAACGTGGGGGGTCTAATGTTCGACGAAGACTCTGTTTGGATCAATATCCCCAGTAACTTCACTCGCGGATCGATAGATGGTAGGTTCTTTCCTTTGTAGTCGACGTCGACGTCTTTATCTCGCTATACCTCAAGGTGAAGGAGAACAGATGGCCATCGATCTCCAGGACGTTGATACCACACTTGCGGATGGCATGTCTCGGAGTCAGATCAGACTACCTGGTTCTTCGAAACACATCAGTGTGTATATACAAGATATCCCTTTCATGGCTCTGCCGACAGCGACGTCGACCATGAAGTTTCTGGTGACGGAAATGGTAGTCAAGTGTTCGAGGACTTGGAAGATCTAGGCGAGTCTGATTTGTTGAGATACGCTACACTTACTAGTACACACTACAACTAGCTTTCCTTTTTCGGTACATTTTTCCCGCGACACACGCTACTTACAGCTTCGTATTGTCTCGCGCATTCCTCAGTCGTTCTACTACTCTCGACTGAGGTATGCAACCCATTCACTCGTTACTATCTAATTGCTGACCATGTACCTAGCTCACTATCATTAGGTACATAATACAGTCGTTCTACTACTCTCGACTGAGCTCACTATCATTACCATAATCCATTCGAATGGGATTTTGAGATCACTACAACATATCCGTGGCCCGTAATTAGGAATGGCTAAGTATCGAGGAACTCCTCCAATATTTCGTTTCAATCGTGCCAGTGTTCTTCCCAAAGGCCACACCCTCAAGTTGTTGGGCTGCACAACCGTCTAGTAAATAAAAGTTGGTCGCATGAAGTCCACCAAAGGTAACCGATGAATAAAGTAAGTAGACAACCTCAATGCCAAAGAGGAGGGACTCCGAGGGAGGGAAAGCAGAAAATACGAGTGGTTGGATAACAACGGCTGGGAAAGGCTGGCAGGCTTGCAATGACAATGGTGCGGCCCAGTTGGACTGTACCTCTCAGAGAGCGGCGCTACAGCCCTCTGAAGCCTACTCCCACCAACTAAGTATGGGTTATTGGGTATTGCAGAGATATTGGTTATGGGGTCAAAATCACTGCAAACCAATTCGGGATATCAGAAAATGTATGGGTTATCATAGAGTATGGGTCATACCACGTATTGGTTATGTCAGAGGCGACTGTAGTGCAGTCGATAGTTTAACATTACGGCCCTATTCCCCTAATAACAAAAGCTCATAAACATATATAGTACCGAATCGGGAACATTTGCGATGATTCAAGCGAGGTCCGCAAACCCGACCTGTGAAGCATTGTGATGGAACACGCTGTATACGACCTGCAAGAAAGTCATCCCAATGTTCCAATATGCTAGGCCACATAGTCAGAAAGAGTTCATCGAGCGCCGCAAAACGGGGCTCGGGAAGTGATAAACTCTGGAATCTCACCGACAGGCGAGCGCTGGGCTATGATAGTAACCAAATCCATGATGTTCCTCGAGGGTAGCCTCGAGGCGCCTGTACAGTTCTGAAACCCGATCCCAATCTCCGTAGATGTGGCTTGCACCAGTGTCGAAAATAGCAGGTACACTTTCGAGGATTTTATTACCATTACCACGAACATCGTCCACAGACACCTGCCAGAATCCCTACATAAATGCTAATCTCGGCAATTATCCACTCCCGGATCTACCATTTCACTCACAGGGACTGTTATGGGTGTATAAGCGATGTCACCATTGTACAGCATACTGTTTGTTCCACCGACGTACGTCTCAGCCCCGGAAGAAGAGAGTTTAAATGAAAATATTGAATTGATTAGCCTATCTTGTCTGACAAGCGATTCAAACAGCGGATCAGCACCAAATCTGGCGATGGAAGGAAAGGCCAGTCCCAATAAACCATCTGCACGTCCATTGTTCTGTAACCGAGAAGTGTACACTGACACAGAACCAAAGGTCTGAGGGTCTGCCTAACTTATCGTCAGGATTTAAAGGTCATGCTCATAAGCAATACGAAATATACAGTGAATCCAGCGATGGTCACATTATCAGTATATCGATAACCTTTGACGATGAATCCATCCGAATATGTGAGTCGAAATAACTTTCCCTTATACTCGGTAGATTCGGATGACTCGGGATCCCAGAGATCAGAGCCGCGATCTGCGGAAATCCCATCATAGCCAACCTGCAACACCCGCATATTATTTGTGTTGACTTGAACAAAAACAGCTACATGAGCTAAAAGAAAGTGCTTACGTTGCACCAGTATCGATGTGGACTGTGGCCCAAATCAGGGTCAACATGTATCAGAATAATGCAAGGAGAATTTACTCCTTCAAGGTCTTGGGAGGAGTGCCGATCGAAATCTCACCCACCCACGTCTGTTTGATGAGTTGTCAGCGGGACGCTAGCGCCACGTGTTCCGAGTTCAGACTCACTCCATTTCATAGCGAAAGGATGCATTGTCACCGTGTTCATCTCGCAATTATCTAGCCCACTAAATATCTTCCTAAAAAAGTTCGAGCAGACCCAATGTAACGGTTGATTCCACGTATTCCCTGACTGGTATACCATGAGAACTGATTACATCGAGATCAATGGCTTTGTTGGAGCTCAGAAAGGTGTGTGTCTGGCGAGCGGTATCGCCATGCCACCCACCTTCCAGTTCGGTACAGGTTTCCCAATTACAAAAGCAACCAGCCTACTGGTAACTGCAAATGCGGTTATCGTAACGAATCGCATTTCAGATGTGTGGCAACTTCAAGGACTGATGGTAAAACATCCATAGAGTCGGGCCTTTATAATGAGAAGCCAACAGTATCAATATCCACCATCAGTGATTGAAATAAAACGAATGATGTACAGGTCACCAAATTGAAGATGAATGACAGTCATCCGAGGGAACGAAAACTCGGTGCAAAACGGCCCGGAACTCGTTTCAAGAGATAGTAATTTGAGGGTACGGGCTGCAATCCCAAAGAGCCGCAAGGTTGGAAATTGGAACTGGGCGGATCGCCTCATCATGAAGCTTGTCCACTGTCTATTACCAGCGTGACGAAGTTCTCACGACTCTGAGTCGCCATTCCTCGGACAAGCGACGCAAGCGAGAGGCACCACTCTGCCACTCGCCTCCACCACGTCGCTCATCCCCCTTGCAGCGCTCGTCCGAGCCCGTTTCAGCGCACCCTGCCTCCATTTTTCATTCCAGCTCTTCACAGCTCACCCCACCTGGGGTCCGGAGCGCTCGATGATCGATCCCGACTGCCGGGTACACGCACCTGCAAGGTGTTCCCACCCACCTCGTAGCTCACCATACCCAGCAACTCGGGCTCCCGTCCTGGGCCGGAGAGCGCTTTCGCCCACCCACTCTCAGCCCACTGCCACCCTCTCCTCGTAGCACACGGAGTGATGTCCCAAAGAGATGGCTTTATGATTCTCTTTCCTCTATGTTCGCACACTTAAACAAAAACCGGCTTCGCTCTCGTTGGATGTTTACCGAGCTCGGCGATGCACATTGGTATCGCCATCAATTGAACAGGGTTCCGCCTAGACGTCTCTCGGTCCAAGTCGCATGCGATGGCCTTCGTCGATCGCGTCATGGAGTCCCGGTTTGGCCTTGCGGATGCACATCCCTCACACGCTGTCGTGATTCCTTTGGACCCACAAGTCTGGCGTCTCTTTCCTCTCCGATTTTTAAGCCTGGGATGTTTTCGTTGGCGTTCACATAGTGAATGATAAGTTGGGGAATGATGAAAACGAATATCAATATCGTTGTCTTCCATCTTCACGAGAATAAAAGACACGAGTGGCACTGAACTCGAACGGCAAGACTGGACCCGCGCGACGCACACGGCTCGTGTTGGTACCTCGATTGGCCAACTTCCTTCTTTCAGCGTCATCGCAATACAGGAGACCTACACGATCGAACCTCATCCTGGTAGTAAATAGCAGGCGAAGAAGTGACGTGCGCTAAATGCCCCACGGACATGTGTTGCAAGTGTAGCAGACTAGGCGATCTGGTCTCCAGGTCGCCACCTCAGTCGCAGTCCTACGTCGACCAGTTCTCTCCCTGCATCTGGCCCAGCTGCACGAGCAGCACTGATTCCGAATGTGCGGATGCATCGTGGTAGATTGAAATCGGCGGGTACCCTTTTTGAGAACAAGATCGAAATCGACTGATAATCTGAGTCGATGGTGTTAGCGACGCCTATCATTGATTTTCCAGCATGAAATCTCACCTGGAATCTGCAACGGCCCTGGCTTAGGGCAGTGGGGCCGAACATGATCATTGATTTTATATATGCGTCTTTGTATGTGATATCTGGACGACTTCAGAGAAGGTGGAACACACGAAAGAGTCTGACATACTTAGCTGCTTCGTCTTCACCTCTGCCAGTGAATTCTGGAAAGTGGGCCATCTTGTATTCCTGTCGGACCGTCCATCCTTCGGGTTGAAGTGGGCGAGGGTTGCCGGTGCCCGCTGTAATCAGAGGCTGTGGATTATAAGAGGATGCTTGAGAGTGTCGGTTATGCTTTCAGGACGTGAAGGTAGTAGCCGGCAGGCTCATAGCTGACTAAGGTCACGGTAGCCTTGAAGGAGACAATAATGTATATGATACTCACTGACCCATTGGACTGAGCACAAACAACGCCGCCCTTGAATCTAGTCCACTGCTCTGCCTTCGGATAAATGATACATAGTCGTGTGTCCAACGACGGATTGTCTAATCAAATTTACAAGGCGAGCATGGCAAAGCAAACACGACTCGGAACAGAAAGAACTACACCGAGCATCCATCTACTCAGTGTCACGGTTGGGTAGCAAGACGAGGGTGAGCTTGATTTGTCGTTCGCTCGTAGTGTTTTCCGTGTCTCCCATCCATTCCTCCTCTGAAAATTCATGATCGTGTCGGGTGGATCGGGCGTGGAACGCGAAGTCGCACTCGGGAGAAACTGTGTGTTTGCGTATTCATATCGGTGCCGGGATATAGGGGCGAGGTAGGTGAGGACAGAGCACAGCAGAGAATGGGCTGACTCTCTTCTCACTCGATACTTGCGATTCTAGAAATCTGAGCAACGCATCGATACATAATTTAAAAGCTGTCCACAGTCCGAGGTTAGTAACTTGCCAGATCGTCAAAACGAGGCTTAAGAAACCTAGGGAGTATATGTGCACAGGTAACCGATGTAGTCTCCCCTAGGCAGACCCTAAGTTGGGTAGGATGATAGTCGTTCCTACTACTATTTAAACTGATGTGACTGAAGCAGGCAGGTAAGAGGAAGCAGAGAATACAAGCGGTCCGTTGGATGACGATGGCGTTGTTGGCGCCATACATACCGGGACTTCATGGAAATAAAAAAAGGTTCGTCCACAATTTTCCACGAGCTCCATCGATTCATGAACTCCCGTATTATAATATATCAAATCGATAAACATGCAGTGTACAGGAATCAATGGATCATTCACGATGATTCAAGCGAGGTCCGCAAACCCAACCCGTAGGGTACTGTAATCAAACACACTGTACACGCCCTGCAGGAAAGCGATCCCGATGATCCAAAGTGCTAGGGTATTAAGTCAGAGCAAGTCCATTGGGGTCGCAAAGGAGGTTTAGGAAGTGATGAACTCTGAAATCTCACTGGTACGGGAGCGCTGGGCGATAATGGCGCAGAAACAATTGGGAGAACCTTCCTCAACTGGTTCAAGTCTGAGAGCATCCGGAGGAATTTCAAACATCTTGCCACCGAAGGTAAAGCTCAGTGTAGGGAAAGAATCGCACGGTACTGTAGGCTGTCGATAAATACAAGGTACGGAACCCTATCAGAACTCACGGGAGTAGTAACCAAAGTCTTCATGCTCCTCGAGGGTACCCTCAAGGCGCCTGTACAGTTCTGAAACTCGATCCCAATCTCCGAAGATGTAGGTTGAAGCAGTGTCGAAAATAGCAGGTACACCTTCGAGGATTTTGTTACCTTCAACACGAACATCGTCCATGGACACCTGCCATAATCCCTACATAAATGCCAAATATCAGCAACATTCACTTCCGTGTACCATGTTGACTCACAGGATATTTTACGGGTACATAAGTGATGTCACCACTGTACAGCATGCTGTTTGCTCCACCGACGTACATCTCGGCCCCAGAAGAAGAGAATTTAAATGACAATGTCGGATTGATTAGTTCTTTTTGTTTGACAAACGATAGAAGCAGCGGATCACACGAAATTTCGAGACGGAAGGGAAGGCCAGTCCCAATAAACCGTCTGCATGTCCGTTGTCCGGTAACAGAGAAGTGTAAGATGTCACAGAACCAAAGGTCTGAGGGTCTGCCTGGCTTGGGCGTCGAAATTCAATAGTCATGCTAATAAGCGATACAAAACATACAGTGAATCCACCGATGGTTACATTATCGGTATATTGGCCACCTTTGACGATGGATCCATCTAAATATTTGAACCGAAATGACTTTCCCAGGTTCTCTGCGGGTTCAGATAAACTGGGATGCCATAGGTCGCGATCTGCAGAAATCCCATCACAGCCAGTCTGCAGCACCCACATATCGCTGCGTTGACATGAAGAAAACAGCTAAATGAACTAAAAGAAAGCACCTACGCTGTACCAGTGTCAATTTGGACTGTGATGTGGATCAGCATAAACATATGTCAGAACCATGATACAAGGAGAGTTTACCCTTCAATATCTTGGGAGGAGTGCCAATCGAAATTTCGCCCATCCAAATTACATCTTGAAAAGTTGTGAGCGGGACGCTAGCGCCACGCCTTCCAAGTTCGGACACGTTCCGTTTTACAGCGAAAGGATGCATTGTCCCCGTGTTCATCTCGTAATCCTCTAACCCACTAGGCATTTTCCTAAAAAAAGGCATGAGCAGACCAGATGTAATGGTTCATTCCACGTACTCCCTGACGAATATACCATGAGAACTGATTGCGTCGAGATCAATAGTTTTGTTAGAGTTCAGAAAGGAAGAGCCTCTGGAAAGCAATATGGCCACGCCATTATCCACCTTCCCGTTTGCCAGTGGTGCTGGTTTTGCAATGGCCAGAGCAACCAGTCTGCCGGTGACTGCAAATGTGGCTATCGTAATGAATCGCATGCTTGAGGAGTGGAAAGGACTTGTGATGAAACGACCTACAGACCTTAATCATGAAAAGGCAATAGTAGCGATATCCACGGCCGGGGATAGAAACAAAACAAAACACGATGCATATGTCAAACTGATTGGACGAGCGTCATCCAAGGGGCGGTGCAAAACGGAACTTGTTTGAAGCTATCTCCTTGTGTTATATAAACATATGCGTTGTTTCGCATGTGTGAATTTCGATCGCTACGGTGACGCGTGACGTATAGCGTGTAACGAACGCGCCGGATGGGATTAACGAATGGGCGACAGCCCGGTCCGGGCTTTCCGGCCCGCTGTGAGTCCGCCTAGCGAGCTGCTTGGGCTGGGTGAGCACCCAGCAGGCTAGCGAGCGGACGGAGCGAGTGCAACGGACGAGAGGCCGTTGGGCAGTGGAGGGACTCGGGGGGGAAGAACGAAAGCGGCCCAGAGTAGAAGCGAAGTGGTGGAAGGAAGGAAGCACCACCTTGCTATTCTAGGAAGGTCACGTGCCGCTCCCCCCATCCACCTGCTATGAGCGCACTCAAGACCTGGATCTGCGAAGCTTTCCCTTCTAAGCCGACTTTCGGCGTCCAAGACATCCCTGACCTCACAGGTAAGGTAGTCATCGTCACAGGTGGTAGCACAGGCATAGGGAAGGAAACCGTCAAGGTATTATTCCGTGTTCTCAAACTTATCTGTTTTTCTTTTCCCGGCTCTAGCGTTGTTACTGAAAATTGTCACCAGGCCCTCCTCGCTCATGGAGCTCGAGTCTACATCGCCGCACGAAACGAGGCGCAGTCCGAAGACACGATCCGCCAGCTCAAACATGACACTGGCAGGGAGGCTATTTATTTGCGCCTTGACTTGGCGAACTTGAAAGCCGTCAAAGCGGCTGCAGAAGAGTTCTTGAGGTCTGTGCGTTCTGCTTGACCCCATATACTAGTGTTGATATACACATGGCTTACGCTCCGTTCTGAATCAATGTATACAGCAAAGAATCGCAACTTCATGTTCTCTTCAACAACGCGTGAGTGTGCCAGAGCCTTGAGATGAAGCGTTTTGTGTACAGAAACCTCGGCAGTGGTGTCATGTTACCCCCAATCGAATGGCTCACGGCAGATGGATACGACCTCCAATTCGGCACAAATGTTCTGGGTATGTCTCCATACCGCTCCCTGACGTCCTTATCGTGCGCCCTGACGTCCCAAAATAGGACACCACTACTTTACCAAGCTTCTCCTCCCAACAATGACCGCTACCGCCAACACGAGCTCGGATGACAAGACACGTATCGTCACCACTTCCTCGTCTGGTCACCTCTTTGGTCACCTCGACTTTAACACGTTCAAGGACTCGCCAGAGCGGCGAAAAAAAGGCTCCGGTTGGCTGTATTCCCAGAGCAAATTCGTATGTACCACATGATAGCTCCATTTGTAGGTCGACCGTGTCTGACATATTGGTGGTACGAACGGGGCAGGCGAACGTGGTCGTTGCACTCGAGCTTGCACGGCGGTACGGCGACCAGGGTATCGTGTCCACATCTCTCAATCCTGGGAACATCCAGTCGGATCTGCAGCGCCACTTGCCCTCACTCGTGACGTCCATTGCGGTAGGTCGACCATCCCAGAATATCGGAAGCATCATTTATGATTGAATGGACACCATGGATGACCATGGCGATTTGTGGCAGGCTCACACTATCATGTATGATACGCCGTTTGGCTCATTGACACAGCTCTACGCTGGGACGATGCCAGAGGCGGTGGGGCTTGGTGGTAAAGTGCATCTCCGTCTTCAGTGTTCGGGGCTGCCACCGGGGTACTGAAGATTTGTCTTCCTTCTCTAGTATCTCGTACCTTGGGCACGCGTTTCCGCCCCTTTGAAGGAGACACAAGACCCCGAGCTCGGCAGGAAGCTTTGGGATTGGCTCGAGGAGCAAGTGAAGAATATGTGAAACAGTAAGTAAATTTGGTCTGGATAGACCGTGTACCTAATGCTTACGTAAAGTGCTAGTCACAGCATTCACTACCTGTCCCCTCCCTCTCTTCGCTCACTACCGTTCGTTACTTGAAGGAGAGCAAAGTATATACACTTATGGTTGAATCTGCATGAGGTGAACGGAGCAAGGTCGGAGCCGGAACTTTTTTTAGTCGAAAGGTCGAGGAAGGATACAACCTTCCTCGGGACTGTCCTACTGCGTGCCAGTGAACGCTCTTACTATGTCCGCTTGGTACGATATGCACTAACCAGGCTGCAAGCTTCAGACTATGCAGGATGGATCGTGCAGACCACTCAGAGTCGCTTCGCGAGCTCTCATCGACTCGAACAAGCACGAACCGACTACGGACCTCTGCCAAAATTGGTTTATGATGGGTTCTCCAGATGGATTGCCACTGTGGAACAACGACGTGACGATGATGGAGGTTAACGATGACACGACCTGCGCCGGCGTAGTGTGTCGAACCTCGTTCACCTCCTACCTCACACCGCCCTCCTTCACGGCGTGTTGTGACCGCTATGCACTCTCGACCTGCCAGGAGGGCACGACGGTCACTGCCAGTGGCACCCGGACACGTCGTCATCCCGTTCTGGCTGCCACTGTCACATGCGTGATAACGCACCCCACTCATACCTTACTCACCCTTATCAGGAATCGCCACCCCACCCCTCCGCTCTGTCGTACCACATTCCCCATTTTGATGGGTATGCAAATCTGCACTGCGGACACGGGTATGAGTAATGGCGGGTGCCATACCCGCGCAGTTACCCTTACCCATGACAGACCCTAAGTACAAAGTACACTTGGCAAGGTGGTTTCACGTACAACTTGTGCTGGATCCCAAAACAGAATATGGTGTATGCCTTATGCCATAACAAATACCTGGTAGCATGCATATGAGACAGAGTGCGCAAAAATTCGCACAGTCTAATACTCGCGCACATCCAACCTTTACATCAAGCACAGCCATTCCATAAACTGCGCTGGATTTTTTAGGGTTTACAGTCCCATACAGTCTTCAAACAAGTTACGCCGCTGTCTTATTATCCACTCAGATGACATTCAATCATGACCTGGACAATGCCCGGTCGCCGGCCTTACTGTTGTCATCCCCGTTACTGTTTCCCGTGTTCATTCCAAATTCCTGCATCGAGTGTTGGCGCATACGCTTCCAGGCCTGTTGCCGACTCACTGGTTTATATGTGGAACAGACTCGATTTTCAACCAAATTCTGTTTTGCGCCGCATCCTTGTTCCGGCTGGATAAAACCTAATTAATCCAATTATTTTTAGTTTGACTTCATGTGGCTTGTAACGCTTATTCCTATTGCTGATGCGCTGTTACGGTGGATATTGGCTTCTCATGATAAAGGTCTGTGGGTGAACGTTTCACCACCAGTCCTTTCTACTCCTCTACGATGCGATTCACCACGTTCATTATCATAACTATATTTGCATTCGCCAGCAGACTGGTTTCTCTGGCCACTGCAAAACCTGTCCCGAACAAGAAGGCGGGCAGTCTGTCCATACCGCTCTCCAGACACTCTTCCTTTCTAGACTCCAACAAAACGGTTGATCTCGACGCAATCAGCTCTCACGGTATATCAGTCAGGGAGTACGTGGAATGACCCGCTACACTTGGTCTGCTTACTAGTCTTTCTTTCAGGAAGATCCTTAGTGGCCTAGACAATTATGAGATGAACACTGGGATGATGCACCCTCTCGCTGTGAAACGAAGCGACTCAGAGTCCGGACTCGGAAGGCGTGGCGCTGGCGTCCCGCTAACACCTCGAAGTAACAAGCAGTGGATGGGCCAGATTTCCATTGGCACTCCTCCCAAGACCTTGAACGGTAAATTCTCCTTGTATAGTTATGATATATGTCTAATCTACGTCACAGTCCACATCGACACTGGTGCAGCGTACGTACTCTCTTTTCGTTCGTACAGCCGTTTTTGTTCATGTCAACGCAGCGACATGTGGGTGCTGCAGACTGGCTGTGCTGGGATTTCCGGAAATCGCGACCTCTGGAATCCGGATTTATCCACTTCTGCTGCGAACACGGGGGAATCATTTCAGTTCCAATATTCAGATAAATCGGTCGTCAAAGGTGCTCGGTATACTGACGCTGTAACCATCGCAGGATTCACTGTATAATTTATGTCACTTATGAGGATGACCATCGAATACTGATACCAAGCTAGGCAGATTCCCAGACCTTTGGTTCTACAACTGCATACACTTCTCCGTTCAGAACCCAATACCCTGCAGACGGTTTATTGGGATTGGCGTTCCCCACCATCTCGCAATTTGGTGCTGATCCGCTGTTTGCATCACTTGTCAAACAAAACAAGGTAATCAATCCAACGTTCTCATTCAAATTCACTTCGTCTGGAGGCGAGATGTACGTCGGTGGAGCAAATAGCATGCTATACAAGGGCGACATTGCGTATACACCCATAACACATCCTGTGAGTGAAAATGGTAGATGAGAGTAGATGTCACTGACATTGGAATTTATGTAGGGATTGTGGCAGGTGTCCGTGGGCGATGTTCGTGTTGCTGGAAGTGGAGACAAAATCCTCGAAAATATACCTGCTATTTTCGACACTGGTGCAAGCTTCATTTTCGGAGATTGGGATCGGGTTGGAGAATTGTACAGACGCATTGGCGGTACCCTCAAGGAACATAGAGGCTTTGGTTTCTACTACAGTGAGTTCCGATTGCGTTCGACGCCTTATTTTTATCGACAATATGCAGTGCCGTGCGACTCTTTTCCGACACTAGGCTTTACCTTCGCCGGACAGACGTTTGAAATCCCCGCTTCAGTTCTCAGACTCCAACCAACTGAGCCAGGTTCTTCAAATTGTATCAGCGCCATCGTCGCCCAGCGCTCACGTCCCGGTGAGATTTCAGAGCTTATTGCTTCCTGAACCCCCTTTTATGGGCTCGTTCTGACTAATATATTGCCTAGCATATTGGAACATTGGGTTGAGTTTTCTGCAAAACGTATACAGCGTGTTCGATTATAGTACTTTACAGGTTGGGTTTGCGCAACTGGCTTGAATTGGATGTCACCGGAACACTATATATTCGGAGAATTCGTGGTAAAAACATCGTAGGGGTTGACCAGTATCGTTGGCGGGAGTAAGCTTATGAGAGCCGTAGCGCGACTCTCAGAGGTTGGTGGTACGGACCAGTCGGGCTGTCGAGTCGTCCATGGCACCAACACAATATTGCCGTTACGTTGGGAGCACCTCCCGGCCCTCCACAGCCTTTGTCATCTAACCGACCGCTCATCTTTTCTGCTTCCCCTCCCCAGGCTAAAGATACTTCACAGTGAGTGAAGCTCGGAAAACAGTCACGCAGCACTCAGCTTTCGGACTATATTATTTCACGAGACTATACTTGTTGATTGACCGTCCCAGAGAAAGAAAGGTTGATCAAAGGGCCTGTTCATTAAGTAGGCCATTCTTACCAGCGAAACGACCGGATATCTACTCAACGGGAGTCCGTTTGTGTGGGATTGCCCCGTTCTTACCTCCTGATCGCGCTCAGAGGCTTGAGCCACGTGGAATCTCAGGTCCGGACTCCGGACACGCCAGTAGCAAAGAATCAAGCATTACAGTAAGTTATCTTTCATCGTTCGCGTTTTCGCTGGGTGGAACGAGCGCTCGACGGGTGGGCAACGGATGGATAGTTTAACTTGCATGGCACGAGCCATCCAGATTCCCGAAACCCTCGAAACGGTTGAAGGGAATGAAACCAATCAGTAAAGATGGTTGGAAACTCGTTTGGCCGTCATCCGTGCTCTTTCGGAGATGCCCGCTGGTGTGAACGAGGTGCGTCACGAAACGAGAACATTGGCAGTGACCAGGTGCCGTTGCTGATACGGACCAGACAAGCGTATGCGAACTTTGGACATCAAGGAGTCACACCGAGAGTTCTCAGTGCATAGTTCTAGAGGGCGTAAATCAGATCAAGATGTCAAGGATACACGAGGCGCGTCGAGCAAGGAAGGAGAGGACGCTCCGCATCAGCCTCTTAAGAACAACCCTGCCCAAGCTGCGCCTCCACCTCCGTCACCTGTTCAAAAGGTGCCCCCCGTGGCTCGAGCATTTGGTTGTCTTGTATCTCACGGGTGGTCGCAGGTGCCAACAAAAGGGAGAGGGCATGATACGGGAAATGATGACGAAAGCTCGCTGTCTGAGGCTGAGTCGGAGTGGGTGTAGTGTGTCCCAGCTTAGGCTAGGATGTTCTATTAGCGTAGTAGTACATGGAGGTATGACTTTCGAATACACCGTTGATAAAATACAGGCTGGAAGTGGGGGAATCCCCAAATTTAGTGACAAAGAGCCTTTTTCTATGTTCCATTGTCTTCTAGATGACTTGCGTGTGCATGTGACGAGCCGCCTGCTTGGTGCTATGGAAACAATAACAGAAGGAGTGTGAACATGAGGACGATCAAAAAAAAACGACGAACGAACGTGAAAAGGTAAGAAAGACGAGCGGAGGAGGAAGAGCGGGGACCCACCTGCCTCAACTTGGCCAAATGTATCTTGAGCGTCTCTGCGTAGTTCTCGAACCCTAACGTGGCCATGGCATATAGTATATCCTCCCCGCCGATCGTCTTGCGCTTCTCCATGTGACATTTTTCCGCTGCTTCCGACGTGATGAAGCTGATGAACTCGGAGACGCATTCTTGGACGCATTCCTTGGCATCCTTGGCGATTTTGGCGGTGGAGGGCACGGATTGTTTCATGATACGGGAGACGTTGGCGATCTGAATGTGACCAAGCGGGGTGAGATCGAAGCGAAAGGCATAAATGAGGACGAGCTTACGGGCAGGAAACGATCCTGCTCTCTGTACTCTCCTACTTCTTGTTCGGTGATCGGTGCAGGAGGCCCCGCCTCCGGAGGGGTCGCCTCGTGCGTGCTGGTCGAACCGTCCTCTGGTTGAGGCGCAAGCTCGGGTTGTACATCGGACATGATGGCGAGGAGATGATGGTGGTTGAGAAAACGTCGTGCGGGGCAGTTGAGCCGAAAATAGTCTAGACATATCACACAGCCAACCTCTGCTCGATAGAGCTCATAATTGAGCGACTGTCGGGGCTATTCACGGAGTAACCGGGGAAATATCTACGACGTTGATTGGCCAAGAAACGCTTACAACTAAGGCACCAAAGGAATACAGCTTGCTAGCATTTGGGGTACTCTTGGTACGCCCAAACTAGAATAGAAAGTCCGTGGCGGGGCATCAAAATGGCAAAGTGGACTTTGAATGATCTCGCTCAAATCTCGTTGCTCATCATTTGGGTAACGAAAACCGATCGAATGAAGCTCGAAAGGAGCCGGGTCATACCGGGCCACAAAGGGCGTAGACGAGGGTGGGGGAGAGTGGAGATGAGTGGATCGAAAGCACAACAGTCTGAATCCCTTGCTGAATTTCCTCGACCTTGTTAGTTTTCGACAGGCCGTCCTGGTCTCACGAGTCCTTCGAGGAGAGCAGACGACATAGAGAAATAATCATGGATGAGTTCAGAAATGCCAAGTGGACTCAAGAGATCTGTCCACGGTCCCGGAAACACGATCATTGATTGATTGTCGGGTCTTGAAAGGCAAGGCGACCGCATTCAAAAGGTTGAAGAGATGGCCTAAACCGAAATTAGAACAGCAAATATACAAGGTGTTTGTTGAAGACACATGCTTGTGCGACGTTGGGTTTGAATGGTTCGTCATATTGTACCGAATTCTTGCTGGGTAGCAAAAGTGAATCAGCAAGTAGCTGTTTTGGGACTCGTAATAGATGTATCTCCTGCATTCGTCGGTGCTTCTCAACGGACAGTGTTCGATGCGACTGACAATCACACCACAATCATGTTTGAGGTCAAGGCAATGTCTTTGAACGGGCGTCTAAGGAAGTTGTTAAACTCACCAAGCAAACGAACGGGAAGAAAAGATGAAATTCAAGTCGGCGGGCGCGGTGCAGAGATGCTGATTGGCAAATAAATCTATTTATTTAATTTCATTCCTCCTCATCCGACCAGGGTACCAACGGTACGAAACGTCGCGTTTGTGTACGCCCAAACTAGAAAAGAAAAGGTGCAATGTGGTACGAGAATGTCAGTGCTAATTTTCGAGCGATTCTTCGACTCACCCTGGATATCTGTGCTCGGCGGTCGCGCAAGCTCATCGGTTTGTGGGGTGAACCGTCGAAATTTGACGCGAACTGGTTGGCAGACGGTGTACGATCGAATTCTACTTGAGCGACATCGGCAACATTGTCTCGAGGATGCAAAGGCCGATGTTGAGAGAGCTGGGCCGTGATTGCGCTCGTTTCTCCTGGTTCGTGAATTGCTACAAGAGGCATGGATGGAGGCGGGGAAGAGAGGGGTGAGGAATGGACTGAGATGACATCAGTAAAGTTTGCTTCTAAAATTTCTTCGATCTTCATCGCCTTCGACAACGCATCCTGATCCAATGGTTTGGCGGTGCCAGGTGGTGCTACGGTCGGCTTGTTAACGGTAAAAGGAATATTCTCTCGTCGATGGATCGTCACATCATCAGAGTTAGGGACGGCACGCCCAAGGGGTAAAGAGCCAGCTGCAGTACAATTCTCGTCAAAGCGCATATGTCCACGTGACGTCGAGTTCCAGTGCTCCGCCGCGAGACTCTGGACTCTCGGGACACCATTACCTGAAGGTAAAATCAAATCAGCAAGAGGCCGTCGGAGGGTTCGTGGCGTCTGCAGAGTAGGTGGCGGATCGTCTGGGTTCTGCTGGGGTACTGTCAAGCGTGACAATTTTCGAGGAAACTGGGCATCGTTCACGTGGTCGACCGCTGCTTCCATGCGGGTCCGTTTGAGACCAAGGCGATGTCCTTCCTGACCGTGAGTGCCCAAGGGAGAACAGGATGGCACGTTAGTATTTTCAGTGTAAACCGTTGATGTATTCCACCGTTCGCGCCGCGGACTGGACGTGGAATTGCTCGAGGACCCAACCCGAGTCTGTGACTCTCCACGCGCGATTTCAGCAACCAAGGACAGCCGGACGCTCTCGACGCTCTTCGTCATCGTAGATATAGACTTTTCCACCATGTCGGATAGCGTTAGTTTGACATGGTCGATCTGGGCAGGGATACCGTGTATGAAGGATACAAGCGGAAGAATGGTGCCCAAAAGGGAGTTTTGTTGATCCTGGATGGATTGCATCGCATGTGCTTGCATCTCGAAGAGCTGCGCAAACCCGTCAGCGCTTCCTCAGCTCATTATCTGCGCACCGAGTACGGACTGCTTGAAGTGCGTCTATGCGCTTTTCCAATGATTGCAATGACTTTTCCGTCGACATTTGTGAGACCTGGAGAAGTTCGAGGGCAGGCGCCTGCGCGGGTGTTCCGATATGCGTCTTCATCTCAGCCTGGCATCTGTTGGCTTCATCGTGTGTTCTTGTGTTAGCGAACAGCATGATTGACGTCTGCGCCGGCGCACCTATCTCGAGTATCTCGGTCACGACCTTGTCGCGCTCAACGTCGAGAAGTTTGTTGGCGTTCATGACCTGTGTTCTGCAGTTGTCGACGCGTTGCAAGAGGTCGTCGACTCTGGTGGAGAACTTTTCGAGGTTGACGTGTGTGTCATGGATGAGCATGCGCACGGACGTTCCAGTCTTGTCCTGGGGCGCGATGGGTGGTATTTTGGAGGGTGAGTCGGTCGACGTCGCATCTTTGCGCAGAAGATGCGCCCAGAGCAGGTTGCTAGCCATCTCAAAGAATGAAGAAGCAGCAAAAAGTTGTTTTGTTTAGGAAGAATGGTATTTGTTGTAATTGTAAGCGTATACAGCAACAGCAGCATGGCGCAGAGGAAGCGCGCGGGGCTCATAACCCCGAGGTCACTCGATCGAAACGAGTTGCTGCTATTTTTCTTTGTTCAATTCAGCAACTCAAAACTTGCCTTTTAAAGCGCTCTGGGGCTTTCATCATGTTGTTACTCGTCCTCTTGTGTTCAATCAATCTCGCAGGCAAACTGCATTGGAGTTTGACCGTCTCAATTTTACTTCAGGACAAGATTGTCTGACGAATCAACATGGACTCGGAGAGGGATGGACGGAGCTACGCTCCACTAGAAAATAACAACGATATCGTGTCTCGACTCGCGCGGCAAGATAATGTTCCCTGGTACAGAAAACCCAACCTTCGACTCTTATATCTCTTGATGTTTCCGGCTTGTATTGGAGTCGATATGACAGCTGGGCAAGTAGTTACATTCCTGTGTTCGACCGTGGCTTGCTCATGCGGAGATAGCTACGACTCATCGATGGTGAACGGCCTCCAGGCCGTGCCTTCTTGGCTCGAATGTAGGAGTATCCATGATTGATGTCATAGTGGTTTGACTCGAATAACAGACTACAATCATCCTCGTTCTGCCACTCTCGGTCTCATGGCTTCTATGTATGCGTTGGGTTACGTTGCTGCTGTTCCGTTCGCGCCCTTCCTTGTCGATAAGTTTGGCAGGCGATATCCAATATTTCTCGGAAGTGTAATATCTGTGGTCGGGGGTATTCTACAAGGGTCTGCTCTGAATTGTAAGTTAGTGATATCTTTCAGCCCCCCTGGATGCCTTTCATGACAAGAATCGGACAGTCACAATGTTCGTCATTGCTCGTTTTATCCTTGGACTCTCCGGTGTGTTCTCCGTCGTAGCTGCAGCCGCTTTGATTGGAGGTGCGTTGTTGTGATTTTATCTCGCCGATCCGTTCATTGAACTATGCAGAACTCTCTCATCCTAAGGAACGAGTTGTCGTGGGGGGTCTTTTCCGTGCTTCTTATTATCTTGGTATATCATCACCGTCACCAACTGCGAGGGGTCACTCTAAGCTGATCCATCCTAGGTTCCATCCTTGCTGCTGCCGTGACCCTTGGGACCTTTGCTATGACTAGCAATTGGGGGTGGAGGATCCCGTCTTTTCTACAAATAGTGCCTGGACTCCTTCAAGTATGCTTCATCTGGTTTATCCCAGAGTCCCCTCGTTGGCTCATATCCAGGGGAAGGGGTCGTGAAGGATTGGGCATTCTTGTGAAGTACCATGCAGAGGGAGATAAGAATTCCGAGTTCGTCCAGGCAGAGTATGCTCAAATCGAGCAGACACTCGAAGCAGGACAAGTGATCTCCCACTTGAACTGCAAGACGGTGTTTTCAACACCAGGCATGCGAAGGCGAACCATCATTACAACATTCCTTGGCCTGTGCAGCCCGTGGAGTGGGTCTGCACTGATTTCGTAAGCTCTGCCTTTGTTCATGATATCTTATACTGTCCACTCATTTTGTTGACAGACATTTCCTTTCCCCAATCTTGGACAGCATTGGTATTCATGATAACCGAATGAAGAATATCGTCAACCTGGCCAAAGTTTCTTGGAAATTTGTTAACGGTACACTTATTGTATTAATCGTGCCTCGATACCCTCGACGCAAGATGTATTTGGTGAGCGATGCTTTCGAACTATTTCTATTCTCCTAACTATGCTTAGGCCTGCACAATTTCTCTGTTTATCGTACTCCTAGCTTTTACCGTAGCTAGCGCAGACTATTCACTCACTCAAAGAAAGCTATCTGCTCAGGTGGTACTAGCGTGAGTGTCAAGTTCGATTAAAACGCCGTGTTTAATGTCATTCACACTGCATGTTCTGTAGTCTTGTCTTTTTACACAGTCCAGCTTACAACCTAGGGTTCGGCGCCTTGGACTGCAGTGAGTGTGGCACCAGATTGTCATTTTCATCATATTTTCGTGCGACAACATGGGCTCAAATGCAAATAGACTTCTTGGCGGAGATCTTCCCTTTTCATGTCCGAGCCAGTGGAATCGCCTGGTATGAGTGGTGGGGCCGTGGTGGAATGTTCTTCGCCCAGCTAGTCAATCCCATTGGGATTGACACCATAGGTACATCCATGTTTGATATACGTCTATTCATGGAGTCTGAAGCCAATGGGGTTCACCGATAGGCTGGAGATGGTATATCATGTAAGTGTCAGCTTTTCCATTCGTCTGGGGAGGACATGAGGTGCACTAAAACATTGCATCGACAGGTACTGTGTTTGGAACGCCTTTCAGATTGCGTTCGTCTACTTCATGTTTCCGGAAACCTCGGGCCGCACGCTCGAAGAGCTGGCGTTTTGTAAGTGTAATAAATCCTTCACGAGGGGTATAATGACAGTTATGGTCTGGTCGTAACGCTCGAACAGTGTATGAAGAGGACCGAGAGGTGCTGACGCATTGTGGGACTGAGCGGCTACGTGACCATAGGGGAGTCGAGACATATGGTTCTGTAGAGGATCATCCAGGAAGGAACGTCGGCGTTGAGCAGAGATGAGGCGATTTGGGCTCGTCTGTTGGGCTCGGAAGCTCTGCTATGGATGAATGAAACACATATCACAGATCAAACGGGGTTGCTATCACAACAGCATCACAATGCTTCGGGTGCCGATGATGCATCGGCGTCTACATAAACTGGTAAACGACTATGTGTATATATTTAAGTGCGACCTAACCGGAGTTTTTAGTTGTCGTTAGTAGAGGATGGTTGTATGAGGAGTAGCATGGGGCGTGCAAACGAGAAATATCCTAATAGTAGCTGAGAGTTCAGACGAAGCTGAGGACCGCTCTCTCTCGATGCTCAGTTTTTATGGTCCTATCCGAGTCGTCGTTCCCTTATCCAGCCACCTATGTTTCCCGCCTAGTGCTCGACACTCAGACTTTCATCAATCAAGGGCTTGGGAAATGCCGACTCCGTCGGCATAAACCTCGCTTGCGGAAGATTGAATTCCGAGTCGGAACATTTTCATTCCGCATATGATACTCTTCGTTTGAGGCTATGCAGATCAATTGAGCTCAGATTACTGTGTGCCAGGTAGCAAGTAAACGTCGCTGACTTTTGCACTCTGTCACCAAGGCAGAGTATAAAGCACAGTCCTTCGTCCACACTTCACGTTTGCTTCTGCAAGTACAAGAGGGGTCACAGTCTTTGGGTGGGATATCAACAATCCATACCTTCCCAAGGATCGAGAGGTCCATAATTGGATTGAAAAATAACATCAAACGACCCTTCGAAACACATCGCGTAGTATCACCATAGCTCGCGACGATCAGACTAGTGATTTCGAAACCCGACGTTCTGGAAGCGCATGGGTCGATACCCGATACAATAGCTTTGATGAGCGGAAAATCCCGAGGTAACTGAGGGTAACACCAAAACGGATGGTGACCAGACTACGATCAGACGACGTTCGCAAATCCGACCTGCATATTGCCGAAATCGAACACCGTATAGACGTTCTGTAGGAAAACGGTACCGAGGGTCCAGTGTGCTGTCGATTCGGACGAAGGAGTTCAGTGCTCGGGTCAGTATACAGCAACTGAAATCGACCCCCTGAAATCGAGGACACTGGAAACTCACCGCGGTTTCCTCGCCGAGCAACAATACCGCTGAAACAGTCAGGCGAACCAGCCCGAATCGGCCCCCGGTTGAGGATCGAGGCAGGGATCTGGAACGCCTTACCACCGCCAAAGTCGAAGCTTATCGTCGGGAAACTGCTACACGGGACTGTAGGACGTACAATGAAACCAAAACATCGAACTGTTAGACAGGAACTCACAACTGTAATACCCATGGTCGATGCTCTTGCCACCGAGGATCGAGTGCAGGTTGGCCACTTGCAACCGATCACCAATGATCATGTGGGAACCGGTGTCGATTGTGGCGGCAATATCTTCCAAAATTGTCTGGTAGTTACCTCGAATTTTCTGTATGTTCACCTGCCAGTATCCCTGACCCGACAGCATAAGCTCACGTCCATGTCCACTCACCATTTTAGCTCACCACTACGGTCACGGGAGTATACACGATGTCACCTTCATACAGGTCATTGTTCATTCCACCAAGGTACAACTCGCCTCCTTCAGAGGTGAACCTGACCGAGAATACTGGCTCGGTTACCTTTCCTTCATCCACGAGTGTCTCGAAAATGGAGCTGGCATAATATGTCGATATTGACTGGAAAGCCATTCCCAACATACCATCTGGAGGGAAACTCATCTCGGCAGAGTATGTTGTTGCGGCGCCGATAGCCTGAAGGTCCGCCTACTCGACGGTCAGATGTGTACATGTTCGGACGTGAGGACAACATACACTGAGACCAGCAATAGTGACGTTATCAGTGTATGTTTTGCCCGAGATAGTGGCTCCATCACCAAACATAGCGTCGAATGTCAAACCCGTGTCTTCAGCCGTGCGCGACGAATCGGGGTCCCAGCGGGCATGTTCGGAACAACCGGAGCAACTGGACGCTGGAACGAAGATATCACTAAGTGGGACTGAGCAAATAAATTGCGGAGGTTTGATGGACTGTACCCACCTGGAACCAGTGTCGATTTCAACTGCAATGGAGGTCAGGTCGACGTATATCAGGGATACAAAGAGAAACATGCCGGTAAAAGATTTGGGAGGAGTACCGATTGTAATGGTGCCATACCAGAGGAAACCCTCACGATTTGTCAAGGCTGCAGCACCGACAGCGCGCTTCGAGTTTCGACGCTCCGTCCCTTTCGCCGCAAGAGAGTGGGACATCCCCGTATTTCGCTCATAATTATCGAGACCGCGGAGTATTTTACTATAAAAATGTTGCTTGAACGAAGAGTGATGTAGATTGATATCGAGCCTTGAACCTACGCATCGACTGATTCGACATGGGAGTGGAGTGCGGCGAAATCCACGCTGTTGTCGGGCTTCAACCATGGAGACCGTTTCGTGAGTGGTATCATCGTCCCGTTGTTTTTCCGGTCAAGTTCAATCAATGCAACAGTCGAGGCAACCGTTGCAAGGATGATTGTACAGATTGCGAGGCGCATTCGGAACAGGTGGGGATTGACAGACTGGCATCGACGTATTCGCCTTTAATATATGAGTGTATAGCAACGGTCTGGGTGCATCGATGATATGGATCATACTAATGCGGTGGCTGAGTATAGAATGATAGCTTTGATGGATGAATGAAAGTCATGCCAACCGGATAATTGTGGCTGTGGTGTGTACGACTCTATCCCCGTGTGCCGTTTCCGTGGGTCCAGGAGCAGAACACTTGCAATAACAAGCGAGTCTGTTTTTCAATGAGCGGTAGTCTCTTTCGACAGTGTACTCACGACATCGAAGTCAGAATACACCCTCTACCATGTTCAGTTGGGGCTGCAGATTTTCCCAACTGCGTTCGCTTGTCAACGCACCAACAGTCGCTCGATATATGCATTTTCCGATACCATCGTGAGATCAAGACTGCGATGTCGACGCACGAAACTAAATGGATCTGGCGCAGGCGCACCACCCCCTGGGTACACGTCAATCCTCGTCCGGTGTCGTCACTTCCGCCCGCATCTGTCCAAAAATCAAAGCTTGGTATGACGACGAGGCCCAAAATTGGGTCCTTGCCTTCACCAGATTCTGGTCGCTCGACGGAGTGCTCCTTCGTGTACAATATTGCACGTTTAGTACCATACCAACTTATCCTCCCAGACCTAGTTGCGTGATCAAGAGACAGGCAGAGGGTTCCCAGAGAATCAGCGCACATTTAACATTTACTTGATAAGTTCGCTGCGTTGCATCTGTTCTTCTCAAGTTGGTATGTGGTCCCCAATGTTAGAAGGGGCACTGTGCTAGTATTGGGCAATGGAGCCGCGGCCCGGACAAGGCGCCTTGCACCAGATCACGCGCTGGTCGGAGAACCTAGGATCGAGTCGAAGGGATTAGAAACAAACTTGTTGATAAAAGCACCATGCTCACAGAAAAGAAAACGTCCAGTAGTAGGCCAATGACGTCTTTAGGCGCCTGGAACAAACTTGGGAACCAGAATGGAATAAATGTAAACCAGAGATACATTACTGTGTTGGTCCACCAACATCTGTCCTATCATCTCCAATGGATCGGTAGAGCTAGAGAAGCTGGGTTGGGGGTTTGCAAACCCCATTGACTGATATCGTCATGAGGGAGCTTGCTCCACTTCTAGACCGACCGTGTATGAGGTTACGGTAATTCCAATGTGACTGCGCGTCAGTACCTACCTCGTCAAGAACCTTGAGCAATCCAGCAGTATTAGTGTCCGATTCTCGTTGTCGCCAAGTATTACTCTTCACTCGCTCAAACAAGGCTTAAAATCCTTGAAGAGGGCCTCGCAGCTCAGCTGATGCATTCCACCGTGTCAAATCAAACAAGAGAGAGGCTCGCGATACGCACGTAAATATGGACCTCCATATGTGGCGAGATGGTGTTGAAAATGCCCTGAGGTTACCATAGCGCGAAGCCTTGAAGCACTCTTGGTATCTGTTGCGCTCTAGCTGGGATAAGCGCTTGTATGTGAGGTCATGTGACCTGCTACTGTCTCCGGCTGCTGTGGACATCGTCCAGCTCAACCATGGAACGCGATGACGACAATGCGGCCACACAAAACGACGTGCGGACGCAACAGCCGCAACAACGGAGCTCTATACCCTCTTTTCTTTTCATAATATTTATGCTTTTCATGCTCACGAACCACAGCGGCGACGAGTTCCTCGCTCGCAGTCACTACCAGGATGCACTGCAGACTATGAGCGATCAGCTGTCCAATTTTACTGCATGGATGGACGGAAAGAGCTCAAATTTCACTCTGGTAAGCGGTCGTGCGTGCTCATGCGTCGTGTCGGATTCTTATGCACCAATGGAGCCGGAGAGCCAACCAGCTCTCCCTTTACTCGCACAATCCTTCGTCCCGGATGGACCACGGCTAGATCCATTCCGCAGCTCCTACTTCGAGAACACGACTGGATTCATACGGGGCTCTCTCGACTTTTACAACATAACGCCATCTAGCCTAGAGTCGACCAGCGTTCCGTGGAAGTCACATGCACTATCTTTCATGTCGGATACCAACATAACCGAGCTCAGCGATAAATTGGGATCTTGGAATTGGTCTGCGGTGACGAACCTGTCCTGGAGTGTCGTCGACCATGCTCCAGTGGCCGTGGAGGGCGTTTCAGAACGGATTGCCATGGTTCACGTAAGATACTTTTTTGACTCATTCCACCATACCCTCTCTGAAATAATTACATACAGGGAAGGATTGACTTCTTGAATCCAGTGAACGCGGGCGAGATGCGATTCGAGTTTGATGGTGTACACTTTCTCTCAAACGGATCTATTTACGGATTTACTGGGTCGGACGGGTTTGTTATTTTTATTTCTGATCTATTTTCTCTGCTGACATATTTCGTTAGGCGTACAATCGATATTCGACATCTCCCCGCTATTGTACCCGAAGGCGTTCGAAACGAAACAGCTCGTGTCGTGAAACCGGAACTTCTCTCTCGGATTCAAAGAGTCAAGGACATGATAGATGCCGGATCTGTTGATCCAGAGTCGCCGCAAGGTTCGCACAAATGTTTGATATGCGATTCGGAATATTCATGACCACTCTAGGGATCAATCCAGAAATAGGCTGTGGATTTGTGGTTCATGCCCAGATTGAGCCATCTTCCATCCCTGCGGACCTGATGCAGGACCTGGAAGATGAGCTCCAAAAGCCTACGGGGAAGTGGACAACGAAAAGGCCTCCGCTGCGGTTTAACGGTGTGCTGGTGAGCCGGGAATGTGGGCTACTTTATCACCTGCATGATGCAGAGGGTTTAAGGTGCGAAAAGTGGCGAACCTGTGATCATCGTCCTCTGATTGCCATCGGTGCACAGGTCTCAGTCATTCTTTCGTAAAGTAACAAACTGTGAGTCGATTCGCTCGACCTGCGCCGCATGTAAGCTCATGGTTACATGATGCTTGTTAGATGCTAGTGTTTCCGCCATCGTATATCTCGTGTTGCTGGCGTTGTTATCCCGCCAGATCGACAGAGCGCACACCCCTGCAGCGTTGACTCGTCTGTCGTTATGGACTTTCCTGACTCAGGCTATTGTCGATGCCGTGGCATTTGCTGGGCATATCACTTTCGCGATCATTGCAAATGGCCGCCCATCTATGTCTCTTGTCGCCCCGGCGTTTTTCGGTTGCATTTTGTTTGCACTCGAGGCTGTGAGTAATGCGTACTTGTTCTTGACTTCGGTCTGCGCTTACTGGTGCGCAGCAACACGCAATTCTTATTAATCAGGTCCAGGCCCCAGAGGATACAGCAGCCCGGCAAGCTCGACGTGCCCAGGCCCCTCCACAGAACCCCTCCACCCCAGTTCCAAATGCCGCGCAACCCCAGCTCCCCTTACCTGCCACGGCACCCCCAGAGCCCCCCAGACTCACTTTCTTTCAGTTTGTCGTTCGCCATCTTCAGTCAGATCCGCAAGCTCGTATCTGTAAGTGTTGAGCAGTTGACTCTGTCTCTCACTGATTAACCCAACAGGGCTCGGGATGTTCTTGTTCCTCACTTTCGTCATACGCGTGATCGTTACGCCCTCTCTCGCCCTCATTTTCGTCGCAAGCATGTATTCCACGTTTTGGCTCCCACAGATTATCCGCTCGGTCAAGCGGGGACGACCCAGCGCGCTGACCGCAGAATACATCATCGGCACATCTATCTGCAGACTCTACTTCGCTCTCTGTGAGGAGTTTCGGTTTTCGTATCGTACTGTTGGCAGCCTTACTGATCGCAGGACTAGACTTTTTGACGTGTCCAAAGAATGTGTTAGACGTAGCACCTCGGGGTGCGTCTGCGTCATCTTCTTTTCTTTTTCATTCATTTTTTGTTGACATCTCTTGCTGTGGGGGACAGGATGGGCGTATTCTTTATGCGCCTTTGTGCTTTTCCAGGTAGCCATTGTGCTCTTGCAACAATGGCTAGGACCTGCGTTCTTTCTCCCCAGACGCGTACGTGTCAATCTGCCATCACTTTTCACTTACTATCCCCATTTACCTACCACCTTTTATATAGTTCGCCACGACCGAAACGTACAACTACCACCCACCGTTGCCGCTGTCTGTCTCGGACCCCGAGACGCCGGAACAGTCATTGGGCGACTGTTCAATCTGCATGGAACCGATTCACGCAGAGGATCCCAAGCCTCTACAGCATGTCGCTGTCGGTCTACTCCAGAAAGTGGGGGCCAGGAAGAGCTACAGTCTGGCACCATGCCATCACTTGTTCGTGAGTGTTGATAGTCGTCTATCGTCACGAGACCTTGCTCTCACTCGTGCACCTTTCTCTGTATCCTTACTAGCATACAGAATGTCTGGACAAGTGGCTTGCTATCAAGGTGCGTGTGTCTTTGGTTTCGTCTTCGTCTCTAGAAGGGAATTCTGAGTCGTTTGTGTTTGTCAAAAGAATATCTGCCCTCAATGCCGTCGACCGCTCCCGCCGCTCTGACCATTCCCCAGCGTCACCTTGTGATCCATCCATCACCGTCATTCCTTTTTGTTCCACACTAGATTAGTGTGTATTGTACACTATACGGACATGCTGACGACAGCGTTGGAATCACGCCGCTCCGTACCACATCCCATCCCATCTCATTCTATCGTACCGTATGGTATCAATAATCAAGCCAACCAAATTTCGACGGGAGCTCCGCCTGCACCATTGACTTGTGCGATCTGTCGAAAATCGAGGCCGATGTCTTTGGCGCGGCCCCAAAGCGAACGTTCATCCGGGTGCCGTTCCTTGTAGCCCATCAAGACTCTAGGGCGACGTTTGGAGAACCGAATGAGTCGCGAGATCGTTCCAATCAGAGCGTCGAAGGACGCGGTGTTGTAGGTAACGTCTGCCATACTGTCGCACCATTAGGGGGAACCGTGTCACCATGGACTAGTAACGAGAAACACGGCCATGTGTCAATGACTTACACGATGATGTCCAGGCCGGCGTCCAGTTGAACTTGGACTGGTGGTGGGAACTGGTCTTGTTCCCAGTCAAGCACGGCTGCTTGCGGAGGCGAGGCACACTTGGACATCAAGGGCAGGTTAGAAGTGATGTTAGCTTGCAGGATAGGCATCGCGGAGGCTATTCGGGGGGCATAAGTTGACTCCGAATTCAGGGAGCAGTGGATGGGTGGTAAACGGACGCAGATCTGTGGTCACGATGGATCCAGGTCCATGTTCGGCTTCATTCGAATAGTCCTCCAACGTCGAGCGTAAGATGGCGAGCGTGACGGCGACGATGCCTGTGCCCGCGCCTACCCGAGATGAGTGGTGGATACAAAAAGTATCTGAGTTTGGGACAGGCGCAACGCGACCCAGTGGACCTGCCTACCTAATTCTAGGATGTGCTGAGCTCCCCCACCCCTGTCGGTGCCAAAGAGGGATTCGCGTAGGTTGGATAGTTCGGACAGCAATCTTCCTTGTGCTTCAGAAGCGGGGGCGTGTCCGGAAAAGAGGCATGCAAGCCAAGAACTGAGTCCAATGCCGCTATCCCATATTTTCTGTATACATATACGACCAATAAAATGGTGAGGTGCGCTAATGCCAGTGGTATGACCCTCTCCAAAACCGCTAGCACCACCGTCTTCCTCGGACGTGCGGGGAGGGAGGAGAACGCAACAATGACATACCTTGTCAAGGTCAAAGGAAGTCTGCTCTATGATGTCGAACACGATCGGAGGGGAAGGATGCGCTTGCACTTGCACTTGGGAGCCAGGTGGCGCTATGCGGAGGGCGTACGACCGGGCGATCCGTTCCTGTTTCGCGCTGCTCGACGTACCCTTTGGTGGCTGTTGTGATAGCGCGTTTTTATCATTCCTTTTGCTCCCTGTGCCTGCCTGGGCAGCGTGTTTCGGACGAGTACGGACAAAGTTCACGGGCATGGACGAGACGGCGAATGGTGCGCATCCGGTCGTGTCTAGGTCGCCGAGGACGATGAGTCGGTCGTCGTGTGTCGGTCCGCAGGTGAGGCTAAGCCGCCATTGCGACTGCGACTGCGGCTGACTGTCCGACGTAGCAGGGAGCGGGGGTCTCGGTACGGGGATTTCCTTGTACGCGGTGCTCGTCCGCCAGGAGGTGAGCTTGGTGGGTTTGGTGATCACACTGGAGTCGCCGTGGAGAGACCAGGTGTAGTATATATCGACAGGACGGTCTTCAAAGTATTCGGTGCGGAGATCGTTGCATATCTGGGGTGTGATAAGGAGTGGGTCAGTGTCCGCGGCGTTCGCCTGCAAGGGCGGCGGACGAAGAAAAGAAAAGTAGTAAAACATTCCCTCAGGCCGCAGTGGCCAGGCGTTGCCTTACCAAGAGCCCGGCGAATGTTTAGTCTGGTGACCAGCCTGTCTAGCGAGGTTTGTTTGGTCTTGACGGTTTGCTACCCGTGACCAAACAAACCTCATTGGAAGTTACCTTCCTGCTGCATGCATCGTCATCATCTAACCCAGATAGATCGTCCTGACAGATTATCATGTAATCAATAGCCGGAAGATACATCGCTCCGTACACATACTTATACAAACTAGTCCGTAACAAGTGAAGACTGAGTAGCATTAGTAGTAAGCAGGAGAGGAAAACAACAATCTCGCACCAGTGGCATTACTTACATTGTTGCGGTAGGGACCGAGTGAAGGAATCAACGTCGTCACAAAGATTCCAAAGCGTGCTGGAGTCAGGCAGGCACGATGGCCTAGGCGTAATACTGGTCAAGGCACACCCCGCCGTGAATGTCAGGAAACATACCTAATCACTGGGTTCTGATAAATCTGGACAGTGACTAGTGATAGATGATCAGTGCAACATCGCATTTCAGTCCCTCGCCGCCGTCTATTGTACGGAGTTACTCCACCAGAAAAAGCGATGTCACTACTTGCAAATGGTACTCCAGAGTCCAGATAGAGCCATCGCATATTCGATCTCATGGTCCTTTACCTACGGTTGAAGGGGAAAGGAAGTCAAGATATGGCAGCGGGACAGTGCGGCCATGAGCGCAGGTTGAGCTCGAAGTTACGAGAATGATATGCAAAGTAACAAGTCGATCGAGACGAGGCTGGAAACTTGAACTAGCTAGACATGTTGCCTCGTTGTTAGCTCTCAGTAGTAAAAGCGACGACGAAAGAAAAAGAAGGTTCATACATATCGGCATCATACAGTCACGACAAAGGTATTGCTTGAAAATCATTTCGATGTAAGTGATACGAGTACATCGCAGACAATAACCAAAGCCAATACCCATCCACGATTACTGCACGTCGACCGTACGCACACTGGCGATCAACTCTTCCAACCTCGTCTCTGCCCGGATCTGAACCTTGATAAAACTGTCCGTCGCGACACGTTTGTACAGAGCGCGCGCAAGAGGAGCAAGCAAGAGTGCACCGAACGGTTGCTTCAGTCGAACAACGAGCCGTAAGGCACGCATCACGAGATCAAACTGAGCAGTCCCCTCGGAGAAATCCCTGTCCAGAAGGGGACTGATCCAGGGGTGGATCAGGACCAAGCCGCGCATTCTGATCAAATCGTCGTTGGTCTCGATGCGTACATCGCCGAGGATGGGTGGAGTGGCATGATAAACATGAACGACCGAGTCGGACCCAGGTTCCACTGTGATGGATGTCAGGGAGAAAACAAATCCAGGAAGGTGGAGTCGACCAGTGATGATCGAAAGAGGGGGAAGATCATACAATCGCTCGTACAACTGAACTGCGAGCAAGGGGTCGGACAAGGATGACTGCAAGGCCATGGTCATCCTGTCCATCTCGGCACCCTCGATTAGTTGTGGAACATGGGGAGGCTCGATCTGGTCGTAGACGGTGAGGTCGACAGGGAGGTAGCTGTTGGTACTACCACTCGTGTTTCCGGTCCGAGTCCAGGAAAGAAGTGTGACATTATCTGATTGGGTCAAGATGTGCTCCAGTAGACGACGAACTGCTCGCGCGCCCTCGCCATATATAACCGGGAGTGAGACATCAAAGATTCCGAACAGACAGTATGCCATATCTTCCTTCCGCGT
>JBBPLL010000341.1:0-31136 GCA_038089755.1 Leccinellum rugosiceps | reverse complement strand
CATGAGTCGTGCGTCGAGAGAACTTACAAGTTGGACATCCACGTGGTGGAGGTAGTGATCGAGATACCGGTGGACCTCAAATGCAAGGGGAAGATTTCACTTGGAATGACTAGGAAAATAAAATAAGATCAGCCCGACGGTTGCAGAGCGTCATAGCAAAAAATCATTACGTACCCCAGCCAATCGGAGCCCACGAATACGAGAAATTTACATCGTAGATGAATACGAACGCTGGATCACGGAAGCATTTGTGTCGAGTTTCAATATATCATCGAGACGCGGCGTACCTATGGCTGCATGTCCTGCAGTGGCATGTGATGGCCAGTCATGACCAAATGCAGCGATCAACGACCCGACAATGATGAGCGAAACGCAACATCCAACAGCGCCGAACATAAGCAAAGGGCGTCGACCGACGCTGTCCAATAGGATAACAGCTGGGAGAGTGGACAACATCTAGGAACATGGCTGGAACAACAGAGTGTAAACCAAGCCGGAAAGACGACTCACGTTCACTATTCCGTACACTCCGGTAGCCAGCAAAGAGGTTGTATTCGGGTTCAAGCCCAGCTGACCAAAAACTGGAGTTGAAGTGAGTTTTGAGCTGGAAAATGAACAATGTCATGACTTGACATACTCGTTGGAGCATAATAGATGATAGCCTAAAATTCCATTAAATAACGCACGTTGCACGGACAAACTAATATACATACATTGCAACCCTAGATCGATCCCATCCATCAGTACAACGGGGCTCCTCGTTCGGAGGCAAAAACGCACGATAAATTGTTGATAGAACATCGTCAAGCATCCCACCGCCAACCGCTTGAACTTTGGCCACGTTGCCACCAACGCAATATAATTGTTGATGAACCGTCTAAACGGGCCTGCATTCGGATGGGCAAGTTCGCTCGCCTCTCGAGAGTAACGAATCTCGGCTTTGATTTCCAGGAACTCGTAGCGCACCAGGATATGATCCGAAGGCCTGCGTCGCAACATGGATAGTGTTGAGAGTGCTTCGTCCTCGCGCCCTTGTTCCATCAGCCAACGCGGAGAATAGGGCATGAATGCCATGCCGATACCAAGGCACTTTCGAGAATGGGGTCAACGATAATGATAAACGGACACACACAACACCGACCAGGGCGGGGAACATCTGAAAACCAATAGGAACCCTCCATGACGCCTGTGTTTGACCGGTGCAGCCGCCCGCAGGAACGTCTGTGTACGGATCGAATGTAGGACTTCCGTTTAAAAGTGGGCCTGTGTATGGAACCCCTGGTGCACATCGGGTTCCGCCGATATGTGATGTCCCATACGCAAGCCAATCTGAAAGGATTGTACGTCAGACTCTCAACCCACCATTTCACGCTTCCGTTTGGAAAACGCACAGCTTACGAGGATCTATGGATTAAGGACTCAGATCTCCCAAGGAATGCGAGAAAATGATCCTCAGACTTACACCGAGCGTAATCGAGAGTTGTTGCAAAGCAACTAATGATCCTCGAATATTTGCGCTGGAAATTTCAGCCAGGTACATGGGGACAACGTGCGTTAGTGCGCCTACTGCCAGGCCTGCAACTGCACGGCCACCAAAGAGGTAGTCTGAAAGAAAGAAAAATGTGAACGGGGACGAACATAAAGAATAGGATGAATCCGACTTACCCTGAGAGGTTGCACCAGTCTGCAGTGCACTCCCGAGAAGGAAGAGTACTACATTGAACATGATGTTTCGTTTCCGTCCAATCTACATACGATTTTAATCTTTCATTCGCAAAGGAATACGATACGGAATCAAACCTTGTCGCAAACAGGGCCATTGACGAGGGAACCGAACCAGGCAGCTGATCGAGGCAATCAGATTGCACACTATGCACATGCGCTTCCGAAAACGACGAACTCAGCAACAACGTCGAGACGAACCATCCCTTAAAAACAAGAATCACTATATGCAGTCAATAGAATCGACGCGCAACACTCCGCTCACCTTGAGGCTTGAATTCATGTATATGTCTGGAAATGCAGCACCGAACGACTCGATAGCGAGCACATTACTGACAACGCCCTGCGATTTTCATCGAGGCACACGATCAGGTCTACGCCCAACCAGACGCGTTGCTGATAGATCATACCTGGTCATAACCAAAGAGCTAATACACCAAACCAACGATCGTCAGCCTCGTCGGTACCAAGAAAGAGAAGAAAACACTGACGAAACCACCCAAGGTAGCAAAGCACGTTATGCCTAATCTGCCAGAGACGGTAATGCGCAGGTCAAGAACCTGGGCTCGTCTGAGTGAGATGACGAGGCCTTACACATGCAAGTTCTCAAACAGTCCCATAAACCCCACGCGACCCTCTGATTCGGCGAGGTTAAGCCCGGACAGTTCGTCGCGTGAACCCAGCCTATCTTCACTGTGTTTCGAGTTGGGATCCATCATGTTCGTTTCGGAAGAATCAGCGACTTCCCAGTCAGGAGAGGTCAGGAGAGAACTAAGAGAGGACGAGCTGGCAGTAGCACGGTGAGAACCGTACGTCGTGGAGGCATTTATAGCGGCGTTCCGTTTCTCGGGGCCAGATGGCATGATGGAATTTGAAACCTGACGCAGACGCCGGTCCGGACGAAACAGGTCGTCTGATTTCGGTCACGCTTCGGTTCAATGCTCCATTAGTAGTTGATCGGTAACGTTTACCATCTCATGATCAGACAGATACGTCTGGGGAAATTCTGGGCAACTCAGGTACGCGGAGAACGTGGGGCCTCGTCTGCACTTGCTCCATATCAACCCCACTGCGTAATTCGATAAATTTACCGGGGCCACTGACCGGCCAGTGTGTAGTAGGGATGAGGCTGAGCGTGGGACACGTCGGCTGAAGATGGGATCCCGGAGCAGCTCTGGCGTCTCCCCTTTCGAATCCGTCCGGCGAAAGAGCGGGTTCGAGGGGAAGAATGTTGCAATACACATTCATTTCACCAGCAAGAGCTTGGCCAAGGGCAATGTGGTCGAAGAAACGCGTAGGGCAAGAAGGCGTCGGAATGCCAGCGACACAGAGGCTGGACCGCACTGTTGGGCTGCCCGCAGAATCATCATGTCGCCGATGGGGCCGGGGCCGATACAATGACCGGAGACAGACAGAGATGGCAGAAAGTCCGGGAATTCAACAAATTGGACCCGGGGTAGACCAGCCCCCATACCGGCCCTTTTCCTGGACGCCCTCGACAGAACGGAAACATAAGTACGCGGCTTGTTGAGAGCGAGACCAGACGTCGAAGGCGACCAGCCTGAGCTCCTACCGTTTTGGAAGAATTCATCAAGGCACTAGGTTATCGACTTCCGGCAATTTGGGGATTCCCTCGGAAAGTGTCAACCTCCGAGATCACGGAGTGAAGGGGTCCCTGTACAGTATGTCATTTCCATTATGTCCGAAAGCAAAAATTCATCACTAGAGATGATATCATTGGAGTCGATAGCTTCGTACCCAGTCATCCCCGTCAGTTGAGACCGGCATGCTGGATTGGAGTTGTGGAGAGATACGTGTATGTATACATGCTCACAACAAGTTCTACCATGCCGTCCCCCGTCCAACCACGACGATGCCAAGGTCATTCTATAGAGACAATAATTTTATTGTCTTTGCCTATTGGCATGGTCGCGAAACGCAGCAGTAAAAATTAATGCACTATGGACCAAAAAGAAGGAGAGCATCGTACGGGATGCCGTCTACGTAGTAGATCTCTCTAAACCTGGAGGCCATGGGATCGACGATATTTCTCAGCGCAGACAGTATCGCACTGGCAGTCATTTGCAGGCTCCACACCCCGACCACCTTGACTCGTCGATTCATATTGACCTGTGAAACGTGGTATGCAAGAGCATCGTAAACCTATTATAGTGGTTCAATCCTTGGCTGATAAGTTTCATCTGAATATAACCCCACACCTTTTGTGATATCTCGTCCATCAATCCAGCTAAGAAAATTACGTGGTGAGTAGGTGGATTATAGCACAAAATCGAGGATGACCTACTTTCCCACATCTGTAAAAAGGATATCATATTAGCAACATGACAAGTTGATGCCGACGACCGATCACTCACAGTCCATGCCCCATCAAAATCATTCACATCCTTGATTACTCTGCAATGGATGGGCACAAGGGTATGGTGTGCGCTGTGGAGTGGTCAGAATTGGATCTCGAACGAATGTTGGTATGGTTCGCTCACTTCATGAATGCCACAATGGGCCTTATTAGAGCATTATTGACGTGAGATAGGTTTTGAGTAAAGAGAGGAATGGCAGCTTTCAGGTCTCTGAAGCGCAAGTCTATATCAATAACTACCCGTGGTTTGTCGGGTCCGTCTTCTATCACATCACTAGAGGGAGCAACTAGTGGCGGCTTTGCAAGCTCTCTCTGACCAGGGATGCGATCTATGTTGAGTGATGCCGATGCCGCCGTTGATATGGCGTCCGCCAGTTCCCCGAGGAGAGCGTTGAATGGGTACTCATCCTCGGGATCGCGAGGGAATTTGATGTCGAGGACTGCGTCAACCTTTCCTGACGTAATCCAAGAGAGTGGTCCAGTAGGATCAGTAGTCGAGTTTTGCATGTGATCAATATTTACTCCATCGATACGAATCCTGGTCTAAGAGAGATCATCAGCGTCGTTTGTTGATGTCATCATTCCTCACGCTTACCATTCGCGACCACTTTCCGTCCTGGACGTCCTGTTCAGTAGTTCTCCCGATACTCTGAGGCTTGTGCAGACTGAATAAGCAATTGTCGAACTGTCCTACGACATTCTCCGCACACAAGAAATCATAAAATAACCATTGCTTGCGCAGAGTCCGTATATCGGCTCGAAAGATGGAAGCAGTGTAAGGGCGAAAGTTGCCTGGCTGGTACACCGTAATAAGAACGTCTTCTAGTTGAAGGGAATCCAATTCAAAGTCACCAGGACGAGCGACGCTTCGAAAGGAGGCAGGATCCAAGGGATTGTCTGGATCCCAGAAAACAGAACGTCGATCTAAAAGATAGAGACCATTGAGTCCTAGCAAACAATCATGGGCAGCCGCGACCCACCCAATACACCGCGCACACCCTTGACGACAGCGTCTTCGATGAGACCCTTTCCATCTAACCAGCGCTTCAAAGAAAGAGTGACATCGATAGAGTCGATGGTCAAATCAAACATGGAATAATTAACGTCGTCATCCGCATGACTCTGGTTGTTGTCCTCGTCTTCTTCCGCGGAATAGTTGTATGCTGGGTGGTTGGTCACGTCGTATGCAACAGCAGCCTTATGTCCAAGAGAGCTTTTTTTCTTTCGGGCAGAATCCGTGGTGTGTGGTCTGCGAGATATGTATACATTCTTGAATGAGAGGCGAGAGTCTTTCCACTTGGGTACGATAGCTGTTTCGAAAATGACCGTAACGCCTGTTTCACTGGTTAAATAGCTGCTGATGGCTTTGGCGACGGATTCTGGACGGAAGGACATTAGCGCTTGAGACTCCACATGGAGTAATCTGACCTTGTAGTCTCAGGCTATTGGCGACAGCAAACACGACAGAAAAAAACGTGGTCCTTGGAGGAGATGACGTCAGGTCAGAGAAAGTGCGAAGGCCACTACTCTTACGTTCCAACCAATATCCAAAGTGTTTGGCTCATTAGGAACCAGGTAATGAATGCGGATATATCGTCCGCATTGAATTTGCGGAACGACCTAATCGTAAACCACTTGAAACGTATACGGAGGCGTTGCCAAAAGCCGTTTGCAACCTTGAGAAAATCATCTCTTGTAGGCCGGTGTAGATGGGAGAGGGAGAGGGCTAAGCGACGATACAGACGAGGGTAATTGTCTAGATTCAAAGGGGGTAAATGAGAATGTGGAACTGATTGCTTTTGTTCTAGTATGTGGTCAGGAGGCTTGTCTGACGGGGTGGTGGGATTTGGAGAGGGTGTTTTCTGTTTGGCGTCGGAGTGGTTGAGACGAACGGTTAGCGTATGACGGCGAGGAAGGAAGTTGGTGTTGGCATGGCTTCGCGGGGCTAAAGCGACTGAGCGGGTTTGAGTAGAAGGTGCCTGGCGGATGAAGAAGAGGCGAATAGCGCTGTAGCGGTCGACTGTTGGATGGAGAATACCCCGAGTCGTATGTCGAAGGAGCACACCGTGCTTGAACATGGCGGTACCACGGAGCGGAGAAATTTCTCACACAAATTTTCTTGTTCCACGTTCCTCCCAAGCCTTAGCTTTATCACGCGCAAGTCTTATAGTTCTGGAACTGCTCGAGGTGCTAAGCCTAAGAATCGAGAAGGTTTTGGAGAGGGCTAATTCATGGCCGGAAGAACATGTTGACTCATTGTACCATCAGCCCCAAACGGCAACTGGCATCGAGCAGCTGCTTATCCCTTGGCAGAAAAACGCCCTGCTGGTTTCCGTGTTTGGTCCACGCGAAGCAAAAATGCGATCCCACACTAGTACTATCCACGATCGCGCCAACATCAACGTTGAAGTGCACATTGCAACCCTTAGCACAGGTGAACGTAGGAAGCGTACCAGAGGAGACAAGTGAATGTCGACCACTTCCAACATACGATACTGACCATACTTCAGACACGTGATTGCATGATCCACAAATATCGTTTGTACATTCTCTACTCTTTTTTTTTTCCCGCCAGAGATATCAAACCATCAAACGCGTTTATGCCGCCCGAGGGCCGGCGGTGGTCGACGATCGAAAGGCAACGGTGGTTGCCTTTCGATTATCGACCATAGTGAACGGGAAGGCCTTTTATAAAGGGGAGTGTCCTTCCTTTCGATCCATTGTACGATAGAACTAACTCAGACGCTGTCCGTTTGGCTTCGTGTTTTGGGAGGCGGGATCCACTCACGAGCTAGGGATACTTGCTTGGTCCGGTTGAGCCCGAGGTGGGATAGAGTGTTCGCAGAGTCAACAGGCACTCAAACAATGTACAATGGGCGGGAGGGAACGAACTTGAGCTTATAGCCAAGGCCCGTTCGAATGCGGCGCATTACTTTGACGAGGTGAGGAATATGCTTCAACGTATTAGCAAGTCTATGCCATTCCTGAAGGCTGTTTCCGGTTCGTTTATCTAGTCCAGGATTATCTGCACGACCTCGTCCTCTCGGAGATTAAATCTGTGAGTTTATTTGCTGCTTCTTCATTTCTGGATTGGACACGCTAGATGTGAAGGTGGCCTACACAGATTCTTCCACTACAACCGGTGTTCTGAGTCTGAATCCTTATATTGCGAGGCTTACACTGGCAGCTACTGCCATGGTCCCATGATTTGAATTTCCACTTGCACTCATGGCACCCTTCAGAGTATTACAGCTTTCACCATGGAACCCAGGCGTTCAATCTGAGTGCATACCTGTCGCTCGGTGAGCTTCCAACTTCTGTTTGATTACGCATTTCATCTTACATACCTTAGATCTCTAGGTTTGTGAACGTATTTGGGAAGGTCGTTCACTTCTGTGATCTCCGCATCGTTTGACGAGTTCCCTGCAGCTTCCATTCCGTGCATCGTTCTACACATCAAAAGGGGTCCTCGAGAACCCAGAGGACTTTGTGTTCAACTTGACCGCAGTTATTCAAGGGCAGTATCAGATGACGAGCGCCGTCGAGCTCTGGCTTCCGACTTCAAGCACCTCGGACCCCAACCAGACGTGTGTACAATTGTGCTGGAGTACACAGGTCTTCCGATCTACGATGACGGCGAAAACAGACGAGACGTGGTGCTGGAGAACAGCCTCGGATGTTTCGTCTAGAAATTCAATGTCATCTGACAAGGTATCACCCGGGCGGCGGTCCAATATTCCGTTGGCGAGCATGTAGGGGATGGTGGCTGACTACGCCATTGCCAGTTCACCCCAGTCTCGCTGGAGCTGGCCAATCTCGTTGAACCTGAGATCGTGGTGAATGTAGGCGGTGATTACACGTCCATGCTCCTGGCCCGACCACCCACACGGCACAATAGGCTATTTCGTGAATACGACACTGGCAACAGCCCGTCGTCCGTCGAACGGGTTTACCTGGTTTCTGGCATCGATCGTAACGGATGAGTGTAAAAAGAAAAAAGAAAAAAAAGGCACCCTCGTGGTAGTTTCGCCTGCTATGCTACGCCTGTGAGGCTGGGGCAAGGATTACATCTGACTCGACACTCTCTTCACCTCATAGTGCATCTCATCCAGAACGCACAATTGTCTGCGGTGCAGTACCCCGATTCAACGGACTTTGTGGTGAGGTTCCTCTGGAACAATACCCACGTCTGAGAACAGCACGGTGGCTATCAGTGGTGCCGCTGTTGCGGTCTTGACGTTCCCGTTCCGCATTCGCTAGATGCGTTCCTTCTGTTTGCGACGCTCCAATTAATTGTTCCACATCTCTTGCTCCTCTCTGTCACCTAGTTTCACGGCAAACCGTTCCTCTCGTTGAGATGGCGCTCCTTCAACATCTCAACCCGCTCGTTCTTTCTTCTTGACTCGTTCCTCTCAACTCTTCCATTGTCAGGGACAGGTTTGTCGGAAATCTATATTAGGTTGATACATTTGATGGGCCTCTTTTGGATGAGGTTGCGCATTTCAATCGATTGCAATACAGTATTCGAGTGTAATACGTGATCGTGATGTAAGAACAGAACAGTAGGTAAGGTAGCTACAATATGTAGTGATGAGGAAGAGCTGTCAGGGTAAATGCAAGTTCGTTGCAAACGTTACGGGTGGAAAGACAAGAGATATAAAAGAGTGTGTCCGAAAACATCCGAGCAACATGATATCGTCTCTCAAAATGTTTCTAAGGTGTTCTTCTAGTCCGACGCCCCACGTGCGGTAACAGTCGTCCCCTTGGTGTAAATGTCCTGGATATCCTCCAGTCCCTTCTGCAGTGACTTGTGTTCCATGCTGAGCTTCATCAGATCATCCTGATCCATAACTTCCATCTCGGGGTCCGAATCCCCTTTCAACATCGCCTCGATCTTGCGCTTCTGCGCTACTATCTTGGTAAACGTCCCCAGATAATCCGAGTACTGTGAGTGATACAGCGCGCGGAGGGCAGCGTGGTCATTCGCTGGTGGGTACGCCGCGCGGGGCATACGGTGATGACGCTGTGTCCTCTCCGGTGCAGGTTGGTCCGATGAGTTGGACCGATCCGAGACGGGGGGCGGGGATGGGCGTTTGCGAGGCTGGGGAATCTCGCCTTCGTCTTCGGAGGAGGTATATATAGGAGATCGTCGTCGGGGCTTGGCACTCCCACTCGCCCTGGATCGTTCAGATTTGTGCATTGACCCACTTGCGGACGACGTTGCTCGTCGTTCCTGGATCGAGGTGGACGACTGAGGCGAGGGCTGTTCTTTCTTCATCTTAAGACGGGGGTCCGCTGAGGGCTCGTACACCTGCTTCTTGGATCCAGCTAACCCCACATCCCGCGCTGTCGAAGAGGAAGAACCGTCGTCAAGTTTTCGGCGCTTCGGGGCGGACGCCTTTGACGACGCATTGTCGTGCGAATCGTCCGTGGCGGTCTTGCGTTGCAGTGTGGCGATAGCGGCCGCGGCAGCTCGCTCCTTCGCCAGTCTTTCTTTCTCTCTCCGCCGTTTCTCTTGCTCCATCTCTTCGCGCTCCCGTTCTTTTTCCCCTTCTCCTTCTCCTTCTCCTTCTCCCTCTCTCGTTTTCCGCGCTCGCGCTCCCTTTGACGTTCGCGCTCTCTATCGCGCTCTCTATCGGATTCGTCTTCCTTTTTCGGTGGTTTCGGTGGTATCGTTGGTATCGTTTTTCGGGCATGACCTGTGCCCGCTGGGGAAACTGCAGGAGAAGGTTTTGGAGGTAAAGAAGCGGAATGGGATGTTTTCGCTGGCACATGCATAGCTGACTTCTCCGTGGCACCCGCAGCGGGCTGTGACGTTTTCTTTTGGTATCCAGAGCCAGGAAGTCGTCGGGAAGCTACCATTTTCGCAGCAGTGCTACCTTCCGAGGGGCTTGGCGGTCGTTCCACCTCTGCGCGCTTGATGGCGTTGACGCGGGAGACGGTGGCCTTTGTGCTCTCGTCCTTCATCTGTATCTCACCTTTTGCACGTGGGGGGTCCTGCTTGGCTTTCGCCTTGGCATCTTTGTTGGTGATGACGGGTCGCTTGGGTTCTGCCTGAGCCTGAGCACTGGTGGAGGATCTGTTGCTGTTGCTGGTTGCCATTGGTGGTGGAGCTGGGACAGAAGATGCGGTCGAGCGATAGCGCACGTTCTCCCATGCTGCATCGGACTCTGGTATCTTGAGAGCCTTGAAAACCATACGTGCTTGACGGGACATAGCTATACGGTCTGCCTCTGTGAGTTTGGGCCATTCGAAGGGTCGAACCTCGGTCCAAGTTTGAGGTTTGAGTGACCACAGACGCGGGGACGAGTCGCCTTTCTTTGCGGGCTGCTCCTCGGCAACCTTTTTGGGATGAGTGTGGGAATAGGGGCAACGGAGTGACGGGACTCACGTCATGGAGGAGAGCAAGCAAATCCTTGCGTGCGGAATCTGTTATGCTGCCGCCGACCATTCTGACGACATCGCTTTCATGACGAGGTGCCGTTGCAAGGAAATGAACGAGACGGCGTCGGACGTCGGAACTGGCTTTGCTGGTGGTGGGATTCTGAGGGAGTGGCGAGACCTTGCGGGATGGGTGGATGGATGGGGAAGCGAGACGGAGCTGGTCTGAGGGAACAGTCTTCCTCTTGAGGACTATGCCGGAGCCAGGGATGTTGCGTTTTGCGTTCTTTCCGGAGACGGGGATGGGAGGTTGATCGAGGAGGATTGCTTGTCTTTCCAAATGCTGCTGCTTTGCGACCATTGTCTGCTGGCGGACCTTGTCGGTGACCTTGTCCCCGAGCTGGCGCTCGACCATGAACTTGCCAATGACATTAGCGTAGAACTTGAGTGGCGCCATGGGCTTGGTGGCGGAAGCTGCGCGAAGGTAGAGCTCATGGGGGGAGCTCTCCCTCTGCGGGCGCATCGGGAAGAAGGACTCGCCGATGTAGATGCCCTGTGGGTGAGATTGGAGGGATTCGGGGGTGCCATCATCATGGGGAAGCTCACTGGGACATCACCAAAGTCAAAGGAGAGTGGAGGATAGTTTGGGAATGCGTCTGCGAGTGCATCGAGTGTCTCTGCAGACATGCGAACGATCATTGCGTGCTTTGGCTTCGACTGGACGGCATTCGAGTTGACCTGGAGCGAGAGCGGAGTGCTGTCCGGTAGAGGCATGATGATGATGGTAAGAAGAAACAAGAACGCGCGACGTTTATAATTCAATTTAATTTACATTTTATTATTATTGCTAGCTACCTTCATCGCAAAGGATGAATATTTTTTTCCAAAAATTGCTGAAAGCCGAAGCTGACAGACGAGTTCGGATGTGTAATTTGCAATCAGCAAAAGACTGTGCCTCGGTAAAGACCTCACTGGCGACAGTACATGCCCGAGCACAAGAGATGGGGAAACAATCGACCAAGTGGGCTCTGCTTATATACTCGCGAGATGCGTGCACGGACCATGTGTGGCTGTGCAGATATCCAATTGGGGGTTTGGCAGCATCATCGAGCAGTTGAGTTCAACGACGTTGATGGCCGACGACGTCCCCATCGAAAACAGGCTCTGTCCGGGCTGCAAGAAATCGGCCGTGAACGAAAGTGGCGGTCTCGTCGTCGCGTTCGGGTGAGCATACATCCACCTTCCCCAAGATTCTCATTAACGACCCCTTACAGGCAGTCCTTCTTCCACGTAGATTGCTTCAAATGCGCAAAGTGCAACAACCAGGTCACCGCAGATACCAACCTTCTCCTCCTCTCAGATGGTTCCCCCATCTGCGCTGACTGCAGCTACAATTGCAACATCTGCCAGCAGCCTATCCTCGACGAGGCGATCATGACTGGTGACGACTCGTATCACGCTCACTGCTTCAAGTGCAAGGTCTGTCACAACAGAATCGACGAGCTCGTGTTCGCAAAGACCAGCCACGGCATATACTGCATGAGCTGCCACAACGAACGCATGGCAAAAATTCGGCGCCATGCGCAGCGCAAGAGGGAAAAGGAAAAGGCTGTGGTTACCTCCTCTGCCCGCGATCGCGAACCACCCAGAGACTTTCTCGCAGAGAACCCCGTCAGTCCTCTCTTTGTCTCCTCCATCCTCTTCGCTCACCACCTTCCCAGATTCCCGACCGTCCTCATAATATCTCTTCCCTTCGTTCCAAAAGATCCGCTCCTGGCCTCCGTGACGCCCCTTCATCTCAAAGCCTTCACGCATCCCCTCGCGACCCTTCCGCGACCCTCAATCGCAGGCGTAGATCCGCCTCTCCCATACAACTGGATTCTACACCCCCCAGCCTCAACCAATCCACTCTCCCAACCCCGACCGAAAGACAACCCGAGTCGACGTCATTGCCGCCCTCCCAGCATTCACAGTCTTTCGTAATGACCGTCGCCCCTCCCGATACTAATCACGGCCATGCCGAATTACTCATTTCTCTGAATGGCAACTCTCATCTCCCAACCACCTCAAGCGGAGATAGTCAGCAAGATACGTCCGCTCCGTCCCACTTGACTACCAGCACTTCCCACCTCGCTCCCTTACCAGAGACTGATCCGTCCTCAGTCCAACGGCGGAAGAGCTATGACGATGGCGTGCGGCCCCTCAACGTCCTCCTCGCAAAGAGTGTCCCCAATCAGGACAGCTTGATACCTATCGGTCTCAGCGTCCCCACCCAAACATCCAGAGCCGACAAACGCCGATCAATTAATCCTGGTCTGACCCTCCGCTTCAATGAAACCCTTCCCAACTCTGCACCTCCAGAGATCGTTCGCTCCCAAACCCTCCCAGTCCGCTCCGATTCCCCCGTCGCCCCGTCGCCCTCAAGGTCATACTTTGACGATTCTGTCTTTCGACGAAGCTCGAATGCTAGCTTGCTACGCGATAACTCGTCCGATTCTTCCATCTACCATTCATCATCATCCTCCCCCGCCATACCGGAAAATGGCCGTGCAACTCCGGACTCGACACGCACTCGTTCTGCATCCGCAACGCTCGATCACCAATTTGCATCCCACCCCCCTCCTCCAGTGCCTCCAGCTCCCCGCTCAGCGCCGACTTTGGAACGTCCGCCACAACGATCGGCTAGCTTGCGCCGCATCAACGGATCTCAAAATTCTAATGCCTACTCCACCAACGGCCATCCGACATCCACGCGGCCCCTTCGATCGGACAGCTCCAAGTCTGACGTCGCGATTCCACTGGCTTGGAATAGTGACCGGGGAATGGTGACACCCACGTCGCCTTCCCACCCGGCTGACGTGCCGCACGGCGTAGAGAGTGGCACAGATACCGAGGCTGAAAGTTCAGGCGGGAGACGGTCAGAGGATAACACTCCAATCGACTCACCTCCTATACCTCCCCCGAAACCGTGCCCGGAGGCTCTCAAACTCCATATTGACCCGGACAACTCTTCTGTTTCCCAACAGGATGGTTCCGAGGAATCTTCGCCAGTCGAACGCACGTCTATCGCGACATTCATCGCTCCGGCATTACCGCCTATACGGTTTTCCATGTCTGGCGCCGATTTTTCAGATTTCCTCAAATCGGTCGGTGGTCTTCCATCGCTCAAGACGTTAGATGAGATTGCACAGCAAGAAGAGGAGGCACCGCCCAAGTCTCCGACTTCTATCCATACGCTCATCCCTCAGGATGACGTCGGAAAGCTACCAGCCGATGCCGTCGGAGTGGTTCCTGTGCAGGCTTCCTCAGATACGGGTTCTAAACCTCTTGCGTCACCTCCACCAGCTCCATCAGCTGATGGTACGGCGGCCACGGAGTTTGCGTCAGACTCGGTTTTCCAGTTCCCTCCTAGGGGGCGCGCCGCTTCTGAATCCCACGCCCCTTCGACTCAGCGCGCGTCCATACGAGAAAGACTGGACTCCAATGCCTCTCTGAGCTATCTCCCCTCGACGACTCAAATCACTGTCACTTCCCCTGCCGGTGGCCCGGCGCAGCCACCCGTCACGAGCGACACGCACAATCTCATCGTTGGTCGTCTGCAAGAGGCCCTTTCGGACGCGAACGCGCGAAGTTCGCAGCAGCTTCGGTTCGAAACACCGTTTGTGGAAACTGTCTTGATATCGTTGGAGCAGAAACACAAGGAGTATCTTGAACTCAAGTCAAAGTATGAGGGAACCAAGGTGACATTCCATCCGTTGATCCTGGTGCCGTGCTTGATGGTTTGATGGTTTTGTGATAGCGAGCGAGCGAGCAGTATATGGATGGGCTCACTGTAGCCCAGAACGAGTACGACCGTGAGCTGATAGCACGCCGCAATGCCGAGTCGGAGATCATTCGTCTGCGAGTCCTGCTCTCTGGTCAAGCAGCCAAACTTACTGCATTGACGGGGGAGAGCAGTCGCCGCGAGGCACGGCGGCAAATGTCAGAAGAGCTTAATAAAAACCTGGATCAACTCGAAAAGGACCTCTCCAAGCTTAAAGCCGAACGGGAGGTTACGTTAGCAGAGGTCGAAGAGCTGTGTTCCTCAAAGAGGTATCTGTCACATGTGCCCCTAGCACACAGCCTCGCTCACTAGTATACAGTGCTTCTGGAGTCATATCATCAGGCGGCGATGTTTCCGCCGCCCAATTAAGCCGTTCCTTGACGATGCGGCTGGACAACATCAAGAAACAATACCAGCACGAGCTTGTACCACTCACTCGCCAACGAGACACCCTCCTCAGAGAGATCGCAGAGCTCAGGTCGGCGCGCGAGCAGTTTTTGGAGGAAACGACGGTGCTCAACGCTCGGAACGAAGAACTTGCCAAACTTGGCGCGCAATACACTCGACGGATGGACGCTGCCCGTGCCGATTCCCCACCACCATCACCGGATGCACCTCCTTCAACGAAACCAGAGCCTGTATTTCGCGAAAGGCAAAACCTGTCGTTTGATCGCGGTCAACAACCCGTACTGGAGATTTTGCACAGGACGCAGCCGTCGTTTAGCTCAGCCACGGGGCCGAATTCGAGCATGATGACGCTTCTCGATGATCGCGAAATCAGGGTGATCCGAGGACCAAAGCCCGAGCCTCCCGAAGCCATGACCACTCTCAAGCATGGCATCTTCAAGTGGCCGGGCCAACGAATGAGGGACCAGACGTTTGCATGCTCGGATCCAAGAGGCAGGAGGCACTTTGAACATAACTTTCAACCCGCGAGCGCTCTCCGGTTTTCGCGCTGTGATCACTGCGGAGAGAAGTTGTGGGGTGGATCGCATTACCGTTGCACGAGTGAGTCGTCCTTGTCACCTACGTCTATGGCTGGTTCGTCTCAATTGCTGTTTAGTGTGCCACATCAACGTTCATTCACGATGCGTCAATCAAGTCCATCTGTCATGTTCTCAGCATCCTGCCCGTCCGCGGGACGAACTGAATGGGATCGGGCAACAAGGTTCGTCTGATGGGACATCTGCAGGTGATGGCCTGTCACTCATGCCATCTTAGCTCCCTCGATGTTTGGCCGTGAGCTCGCTGAGCAGGTCAGATCTGACCTGCGATGGGGCGACCGCAAGGTTCCTGTCATAGTAGAAAAGTGTATAGAGGCAGTCGAGACGCTGGGTCGGTCCTAATGTTTTCGGTCGTCAGACGCTCGCTGACGCATCCCGCAGCGCTCGACTACGAGGGTATTTACCGCAAGACAGGAGGTGCTGGCCAAACTAAGATAATCTCTCAACTGTTTGAACGAGGCGAATATTCCGCCTTTGATCTCCGGGATACCGACCGATTCAACGATATTGGTTCCGTGACGTCGGTACTCAAGACCTACCTCCGCTCGCTTCCGGTCCCTCTGTTGACGTACGATCTTCACGAGGAGTTCATTGCTGCCACGGGGCTCAAAGATCCGGCACTGAAAATGAAACAAATTCAAGAGCTCGTCGATCGTCTTCCGCCCGAACATTATCATACCCTACGGCTGCTCGTACTTCACTTGCATCGGTAAGTACTGCCTAGGCCGTACGTCATGCAGTTGCTTACTGATCATCCGTGCGACTGCGCAGCGTGCAAGAGCACAGCGATATGAATTTGATGAACGCGCGTAACCTGGGTGTCGTTTTTGGGCGTGAGTGTTTTTTGATCCAATGCATTAAGGCTAGGGTTGTTGATACGAGAGGCGGGGGCTTCACTTAGCAACGCTTATGTGGTCGAGAGACCCTGGGTCAGAGTTTAGCGACATGGCTGGGAAAGCGTTGATGGTGGAGTGGTTGGTGGAGAATGCTCCCACGGTCTTTCAGCGGTGAAAATGCCAGCATGCACTACTGGACCGTGTCTGGCGACTTGGTGTTTTCGTTTTCTCTTTTCCGTTCTTTTGCATCTTCTCCTTCATTTCTTCATTTCGTCTTTTCTTATCCTATTGTATTCCTCTTATTAGAGTGGTGTAAGACTCTACAACCATAAGTTATTTTTACCTCCGCCCCCCTTTTTTCTCTCTCTTATGGGGCTTGGCAAATTGCACAGACTCGGACAGTTCGACCGGTTCGTTTATGAGCCGAGGTTTACGATTCTTTTCATCTTTCCCTTTTTCGTCGAGTGCCATCACTATTGCCTTTTGTACAGCTTTACGCAGCGCTCTGTGTGCTGCGGGTCGTAACCCAAATCGAAGGGTTCCATGACGATTATCGCCTCCTCCCCTTGTTGACGTGGACGCGGGTCTTACTTTCTTCGTTGCCGTCGCACCCCTTTCCTTTTTTAAAATTTCTCTTTACGCTCTTTTGGATACCCCATGGAATACCAGCTCAGGTCATCGCGACGCATTGTATAGAGGGTTTATTACATTAAAAATTCGGGAATACAAGTTATTAGGCTTCGAGTACCAGAACAAACGGAGGATTAGCGAACCGGGTTAGAGCAGAGCAACAGGGGGTGAGACGCGAAGGCACCTGACAGGAAACACCGGAAAACAATCAAGCGAGTTCGCGCGACCGGCGCGGGCGCGGGGCTGCCTTATCCGGCTTGAGCATGCAGTAGAGAAAATGGCGCCGTGGACCGGATGCGGCAGCAACAGCGGCGACGCGTGCGCCGAGTGGTACTGCTGCTGCGTCGCTCCGGATCCCGAGCGAAAACATCCGATCAAACACTTGATACGGGCAAACGTCAACACGCCAAGAAATCGGAAATAAACGGTGGTCAACTTACGCGTCGCTGTGAACGCCTTGGCCGTCGTTTGACATGCGAGATGGGTGAGCGACAACGGGGGACTGACGCCCTCGAGATTTCGGAGGTAGCGGTAAACCATCGAAGGCTGGCAAGGGCCTAGAGAATAGGTCGGCGGCGTGTCAGAAAAAAGGCGGACGGCGGCCGACGGGGGGACACGGACCGAATCTGAAGACAGCATTGTAAGCCTGCCGCCACTTTTCTTCGAGTAAACGGGCGCAGTTGGCCGAGTCGGGGCAGGTCGGACACTAAGTCGGTACGAAGATGGGTGCTCTCCCCAAGCAAAACAAAACAAAAAAGCGACGAACACATTGGTATTCCTTGGCTAGGGGCGTCAAGCCGAGTTTCAAGACGCGTTCGAGGAACCAGTTGCGTCTGACGAAACGATCGTGTGGGATATGTCAAACATAAAAAAAGAAGTCAAGTGCACAAGGACACACCGTTTTTCGAGTTTCAAGAGCGTTTCTTGGCTGAGTGTGCTCAGCTCCTCTTCGGACCATCCGCCAGGATTGTCGAGCACAAAACGACTTGATTCGCGGTAGAGTTCCTCCTCCTCGAAGAGTTCCGCGATGCGCATGGCTTTGATAGGTTTGCCAGCTGCATGAGTAAGGAGGAAAGTCAGACATTCCTGCTGAAGTGCTGGAACACAGAGCTTATGTGAAATATTCATCAGACCCTCAACGTTATTCCAGGAGATATTGCACTGGAGGCTGCGAGCGTGATCAAGTCATGATTCGTACAATCTAGGACGAATGAACGTACTGCGGGTATACGAATTTGAGAAAATCATGAAAGATGTTAGCTTTTTCTTCTTTGAGGACGATGACAGCGTCCTGATCGTGCGCACGGCGGCGTCTTTTCACGGTGGCAAGGGTATTTTGAGAGCCCGAACGGATTGCCTTGTGTTTGCCCTTGAAGCCAGGCTTGATGTCTCCAGAGGTGCCTTGGAGCTTGGCCAGGCTTACTCCTCGAGCGTCGACCTGGCTTTCGCCGGGCTGCTTGGCGGATTCGAGTTGCTCTGATTCGCTCTCGCTCGTGTCGCTTTCGCTTGCGGGAGGGTTCTCGATCTCTACGGGGGACGAGCAGTCGGACGCGGTGTCGCTGGCACTTTCTTGGGTATCGTCTTCAGGGGTAAAGGACATGGCCGCGGTCGTGTCAGGATCGGATTTGCCTCCCGGTACAGAGGGCGGCTGTGAGATGGTGATGACGGAGGACATGGATTGTGGACGACCGGTCTCGAGCCACCCGCCACTCAGAGCGGCCTCGAAGAACGGCGAGGCGAAAAAGAGGATTTCTTTGTGCGCCCTATAGTTGCCCGGTGTTCGTATTAGCGCCTATTCCAAAGTGTGTGGGCAACGAGAAGACCACAACAACAATACGCGTGCGGGGGAAGAGGGGGGGATGCGATTCGGACTCACCAGAACGTAGTGCTCTCGATGACGATCTTGACGCTTCCGGGGAATCTTCCGGTGCGGGTGAAGGTTTCGTCGATCTCTATAGCTTGATCGGACTCATACAGGTTCAGCTCGCTCACGAGTTCGTCGTTGTCGCATCCCTCGAGAAGCCACGGGGGAGAACCGGAGGAACGGAATATGCCCGATGCAGCTGCGTGCGTCTCTGTGGGCGAGCTGAGGGAAGCTGAGGGGTTGTTGGGACCGCGTGAGTTACGAGCGATGAGGATGTGAGAAGGATTCGTGCTCATCATGGCTGTCGACACGACATCGATCGGTCGGAGTGACAGTACAGTGACAGCACCACCTCGCTTGTCGTGTTGGGTTTCGCTTCCACATCCACCTCGCGTTCGGCCTAATCCATTATATGTCCCTTCTTATAATATCGTTCCTTACATGGAATTCGTTCGTTAACCGCCCACTAGAAACGTTTGTGTACGAGTTGTTGACCTTACTAGTGGGTCAACCGAGGAACCTGAGATTATAATTTATCGTACGGGATACTTTGTTCTCTTCTGCAACTGCAGCACTTGCTCTTTTCTCTAACCTAACGATCATCCACCAACCTCCTTCAGGCGTGTATGCGTTCCGCACCCAGAGAAACCCACTGGAACCTTCCTCTCACCCTTGATGTCAAGTTCCTTCTCCCCATTTCTATCATTCAGTCCAGCGGTTCCACTGGGTTTCCAAAGCCCTTCTTCACAGGGCTACTCTCGGGAATTGTAGGATGAACTTTGGCTTTATTGGCCTCACAATGTTGCCCTTGTACCACATTCTTTGCCTGCCCTACTCCAACTCGGATGCTCGTCACAGGGCCTTGGCCACTCAAACCTCATTCAAGCCTGATATGCCGCTCCATCTGTTTCCAACCCGCTCTATGCCATTCACCTCTGCAAAGCATTCATCATCAAGGTCCGAGTCCTTGCGCAAGCGCCCGCTATGCCTTTTTAAGTATTACACTCGATCTCAGATTGCTTGCAAAAACGCGCGGTGCCAGAGGGACTTCAGTCACGGTTCTTAGACATGGCCTTCTCGTCTTGGAAGGTATTCCCTTGATTAGCCACTATGGGCCCAGTGCGTTCTTTTGTCCTTTCCTATGGTTCTTGTCCTTCAGGTCTTACTTTCACATGCTTCGCTGAGATGGGTCAACTCATAACGTCCTTCCGCGATCTCACCACCGACGAGGAACGGGACTGGATCTGCACGAGGGGTTCCTATATACACACTGGCATACATGAATATATGTGCTTCGAACTCATGGCGACGACACATGAGTCCTGTATCCTCTGTGGATGGCCCTCCAAAGCAAGTTCTGTGCATGCATACTTCTTCACCTTGTGTGTCAGCGCTGAAAAGTAATGCCAAACTAACCCGATGAGTCTCATGCAACCAAAGACCTCTTCATCAAATACACCTCGATCCCAGATGCTTATATGTACATCGGTCGGGTGGATGATACTCTCGTCACGTTACATGTCCTCCTTAACAACCTCTCTGCCTCCAAACACAATAGGTCAATGGCGAACAGAACAACCCAGTTCCCATCGGACACACTCATTGTTCCTCCCATATATTTGTGAAGCCATTGTCATTCTGGTGCAGCCCGCACCCAAATCAGTGCGCTCATCCTCCTTTCCGAAGTCGCTCGACTCCATTCGCACAATGAATCTGTTGCAATCGACCGACGCCAACTAGATGCGCCTTCGCATTCCCAGCTCTCCACAGAGGCGCTCGTGTCTCTTCCGTTCAGTGGGACACCTTCTGAGGATAAACAAGGGAAGACCTTCAGGAAAAAGGTGTATAAAGAGTTCGAGGGGACGATCGAGGGGTGTGTAGGTGCTTCAAGGGGGAGCTGGGATCGGAGGGTAAGAAATGGCTGGAAGAGGCGGAAGCAGGGGTGGTTGTGAGAGAACTGATTGGGAGGATGATCAAGCCGCAGATTGATGTGCTTCCAGACGATACGGATCTGTTTGACTTTGGGCTCGATTCGCTGCAGTCTACATGGCTCAATGGCCTTTGCCACGGTGGCACCCGTGTCACTTACTCCTTCGTCATGCTCCCTCCAGAATGCCTGGGCGGTCAACTTTAATATCAAGTTACATATGAGTACCCGCATACATCTTACACACATGCGTCATCCTAACCCCCTTACTGACTAACTTTCTGACAGTTTTGAAATGCACCTCTGAGGTGCTGTCAGTTTGATGCAGCCCATGCTCGACTCCGTCCATGAGTGTGGTGGTGAATTGGCCTGTCAGGGACAGTGATGGACAATGACTTCGACAATCTGGTAGTTATGCAGGAGTTGGGATAGTATGTTCTTTGTCTCGCTATGTGGTGTTTCCTCGTTATCATTGTGTACAGTGTTACCCGACTGACCTGGTATGTTGATCAACTGTTCAATAAAAGTGAGTAACAGGAACTGTGCCACAGACAAAGAAAGGCAGTGATTCTGACACCTCATCCATTGCATCATCCCCACATGTATTAGTAGTCAGATAGTAGTGCCACAATCAATGGAATTTAGAATAAGTCTGAGGGATTTACTCATCTTCAAGGTCAGTGATCCCTTAGTTTTACTTGCCCTCCCTTCCTTTCTGCATACAAACATACATAATTGACATCCTTTCCCAACTTGATGAACACATCTCATGACTTGAGCTTGTTTATTGCATCTCCATGTTGACAACCATGTTCATGCTGGTGTCCACTGACTATCTACCAGGTCCTCCACCCAACTTTTGTACCACATGCATGAATACACTCTGTACAACCTTGTCATCACCATTACCACTTTCCCTTGGTAACATAATAATGAATGAATGAGGGGGACTTGAAGTTTAAAGACTACTTTGCAGCCTAAAAAACATGGAGCAGAACCAGTAAAATCACAAGCACAATACACATTGTCAACACAGGCAGATTCAAGCCACCAGACCAAATACAATCCAAAGATATGATACCTGACTCTCAGACACAGACAAGAACAAATATGGCCAACAATATGAAGCCCATAACTAGTAGACATAGAATGCATTGTGACTAACTGTGTCACTCTCACAGTTTTGTCCCTTATGGTTCCAGGAATACAGTAGAAAAGCAATTATATCATTCAAATGAATAAATTAATCACATCCAGCAAGATATCCATGACTCTCCAAACAAAGATCTATCAACTTTGTGCTGATAAGTTCCATGAGAAGATATGACAAAGTGGTCAACAGGAAGATTAAAGGTAGACCTATTCCAGGGAGAAATCCAACCAAAGATAACACTATCAGATGACTTTATCCATCCATCCTGCATATATAAAGAATGAAATGTAAACAGATCTTCTACTCTCCACACTTTGATAGTTGTATCAATGGAGCCAGAAACAATATATCTGCCATCAGGTGAATAGGTGATACAAAGGACTTCTTTTGTGTGTCCCTGGAATGGACCTGCAACAAGTTGACCACTAATTGCATCCCACACTCTTATGGTATTGTCCTCAGAGCCAGAGACAATGTGGGTCCCATCAGATGAATAAGCAATAGAAAAGACTGAACCTGTGTGTCCCTGGAATGGTTCTGCCATAAGCTGACCACTGGATGCATCCCATACCATAATGGTCCTGTCTGAAGAGCCAGAGACAATGTGGATCCCATCAGGTGAATAAGCAACAGACTGGACTTCATCTATGTGTCCCTGGAATGGTCCTGCCACAAGCTTACCACTGGATGCATTCCATACTCTAATGGTCTTGTCCCAAGAGCCAGAGACAATGTGGGTCCCATCAGGTGAATAAGCAATAGATCTGACACCACATGTGTGTCCCTGAAATGGTCCTGCCACAAACTGACCACTGGATGCATCCCATACCCTAATGGTATTGTCTGAAGACCCAGAGACAATATGGGCCCCATCAGGTGAATAGGCAACAGACCAGACTAAACCTGTGTCTCCCTGGTATAGTACTGCCACAAGCTGACCACTGGTTGCATTCCATACCATAATGGTGTCATCTGAAGAGCCAGACACAATGTGGATTCCATTAGGAGAATAAGCAATAGACCAGACTGAACCTGTGTGTCCCTGGAATGGTCCTGCTGCAAGCTGACCAGTGGTTGCATCCCATACCCTAATGGTGCTATCTGAAGAGCCAGAGGCAATGTGGGTCCCATTAGGTGAGTAAGCAATAGACCAGGCATGATCTGTGTGTCCCTGATATGGTTCTGCCACAAGCTGGCTACTGGTTGCATTCCATACCCTGATGGTGTTGTCCCAAGAGCCAGAGACAATGTGGGACCCATCAGGTGAATAAACAACAGACAATCCTAAACTTGTGTGTCCCTGAAATGGTCCTGCCATAAGCTGTCCACTTAATGCATCCCATACCATAATGGTCCTGTCTGAAGAGCCAGAGACAATGTGGATCCCATCAGGTGAATAAGCAACAGACAAGACTGAATCTGTGTGTCCCTGAAATGGCCCTGCCACAAGCTCACCACTGGTTGCATCCCATACCATTATAGTATTGTCTCTTGAGCCAGAGACAATGTGGGTTCCATCAGGTGAATAAGCAACAGACCAGACATGATCTGTGTGTCTCTGGAATGGTTCTGCCACAAGCTGACCACTGGATGCATCCCATACCCTAATGGTATTGTCTGAAGAGCCAGAGACAATGTGGGTCCCATCAGGTGAATAAGCAATAGACCAGACTATATCTGTGTGTCCCTGGAATGATCCTGCTACAAGTTGACCACTAATTGCATCCCATACCCTAATGGTATTGTCTGAAGAGCCAGAGACAATGTGGGTCCCATCAGGTGAATAAGCAACAGAAAAGACTGGATCTGTGTGTCCCTGGAATGGTCCTGCCACAAGCTCACCACTGGATGCATTCCATACCCTAATGGTCTTGTCTAAAGAGCCAGAGACAATGTGAGTTCCATCAGGTGAATAAGCAACAGACCAGACCTCATCCATGTGTCCCTGGAATGGTCCTGCCACAAGCTGACCACTGGTTGCATTCCATACCCTGATGGTCTTATCTGCAGAGCCAGAGACAATGTGAATCCCATCAGGTGAGCAAGCAACAGACCAGACTAAATCTGTGTGTCCTTGCAGAACATGGATCTCAGATGGCCAATTTGTTGGCTGTTTAGAGATCATCAAGACATCCTTTTGGAGATGATTGGACCAGAGTGCACAAAGTGGTGAGCCAGAGGGGGTTTGAGGCATGGCTGACAAATACAAATGGCAAGTGGATTCCCTCAGAACAGGAGCAAATACTTGGATGAATTGGGCTGCCTCTGATGCTAGTATAGCAATCTCATGGTTCTGTTAACATATACATTCAGTATTGATTGCACACATATTGTGATCATTAATCTTACCTTGGCCCATTTTCTCAAGATACTGCAGGTCTCTATGGCAGACAAAATGAACACCAGTGGTGAGGAAGATGCTAGAAGACTGATGGCTTCAAGCCAGTAAGGAAAGAAATTCTTGAAGAAACATGTGATGTCATCCATCAAGTCTTTGTCAGGAACAGTGTTACCCAGGTGGACCATCCAGTATTGGCAAGAGTATATCAACTGAGGGGGGATGGCTTTCTTCACTCGACTCAACAGATTAGGGACAGCTTGGTTAGGTTGTCGAGAGTCTTTGAGATCACAGATGTTAAACCGAAGCATACTTTGCATGCATCCAACCAATGCCTTCCCAAGATGCAGAGAATGGTGGGTGCCAATGATGATGTGAAAGGTGGAACTCCATGCTTCATCCAACAAGAAGTCACGGAAGGATGAATGAAGTGGTCGAATGAGCTTCTCCTCATCATGCACTCCATCTAGTAATGATCCCATAGGCTTCACTACCTCCCGAATATTGAAGTCTTCATCGAACCCAAGCAGTGCAGAAAGGGACATCAATGATAGTGGCTCCTGTAGTGCTAGTATAATGGCCATCACATCCCGGAATGATTGTCGAGCCTCACTGAGCTTGAACAGTTGACCTAGAATGGTTTCATATAGTGCATCTAGAGGATGAATCGCACTATCCCCACTCTGTTCTAGAAGGATCTTCATCCGCTTCGAGGGGCTGACTCCAATGGCACCTTCTCCTTGGACAAATCCGCAAGCAGTCGAGGCCCATTGAAAGAGATGCTGTGAGTGGTGGACAAGCAATCTACACCACTCTTGCTTAGGCCAACTGGCCTCAAGCTCAGTGTACGGATTGAGTGAATGGAGGATAAACTTCCGGATGTCCTCGTCAACATCTTCATCGGGGGCGTCACCCATTTGCTTATGGACGAAATGTAAGCCACTCGCAAACGCATCGAGGATGTCACCCTCGGGTCGAGAGGTGATGAGGAAGCGAAGGTTGGCTGGGAGGGTGTTGTCGGAAATTTGTTTAGAGATGGCTTTCAGTAGCTGCCTGCGATCGGCCCGGCTGCCACTTTCGTCAAGGGCGTCGATAATAATCACAGATGGTCCAATGGAGTCAAGATGTTCGCTAGGTTCGATAATGAGACGTTCCATCTGCTCATCCGGTGAGATCGACGTGCGAAGCGCTCGATTGTCTTTCACGATCCGCCAAAGAGCATGTTTGTACTGCGGATCTTTATCGGACAGGTCTCGTGCGATCGTGCTGAAGAGATTCTGGGGGTTCCGCCTCGCGACGTCAGTGCTGGAGAACCAATACGACGAGCCTAGTCGCTCCAACCTGTCATACAGCCGTGCAATCGAATGGGCTACCGCAGACTTGCCCGATCCAGCTACGCCAGTGAGCAAGCAGACGCGCGGAGCATCATTTTCGGGGTTGTTGAGGATATCGCAAATGTCGTGGAGGAAGGAATTGCGTGTCCCAGGCAGGCATCCTTTTTCCCGCACATATCTAGCACCGACCGCATATGGCATGTCACTCAGCTCTACGAGTTCGGCTGTATTTCAGGTCCGTGAGCAGCCACCTATAGTTTGAAGGGATTGGACCTACCAGTATGCTCCACGACATTCATCATACGGACGAGAGTGACACTGGTTTGCACTGCCACACCCTCCAGGAACGCAGCCTTGAGTTCTCCCAACTTGGTTGCGTAGTCCTGCATCTTTGCATCTATATCAGAGAGCGCGTATTTCGCCGTTCGAATCCCTGAATACGCAGATAAGATGTGACAAGAACCATGGATTCGACGACTACTGACAAAAGTCCTTTTGCTTGGCGTATTCAGTGATGAAGTATGCGCACTCCGTCACTTGCTGAATCAGAAGCGCAATGGTCTTGATGTGCGCCTTGATAGCCTTCAGGGGTTCGGCCTCGTTGACGAAACCGAGGACGTCCCTCATGGTGGCCGCCAGGTGAATGATCCGCTCGTCGCGGTTCTTCTGGTCCACCATTACCTGTGCAACACCATGAGCGATTAACCAACGGCGAAATGATACATTAGGTGGCGCACTCTGCTGGTAGCGGATATGACAGACCAAGCAAGCGATGCGTACGGATGAATCTGTCTCGCCATGGGATCATACAGCGTCGAGAAACCGAACAACAAAATACCTGTGCGATACCATCCACGATCTTGTTGAAAAGTTTAATCCTCTCCAGCAGGCCTCCCCACATATTATCGAAAGTCTGCACTTCACTCATGACCTGTGGTTCAGCGTTGACCGCTGAGCTTAGTAAGTCGACGGTTGCTGGTGTGCTAAATGCGTTGAGCGCTTCGGTGGCCTCGGCGACGGCGTGCACAGCTTGGTATTCGTCTGCGTTTGTGTCCCCCGGTGCGCCACCAGTTACCACAAACTTGATGGTAATCCTGGAAAGATCGGAGGCATCGGAGGTGTCCTTCGTGTTTGTAAGAGAACCCTCAAACACTGGTCGGGGAGATCGCGTCAGTAGAACGCAACGGTATAAAACGTTATCATACCATTGTCGGCAATACATTTTCCCAGAATGTTGCTGATGTTATCAGAGAGAAATCCAACTACTTCGTCCTTGCCCATGCGGTGCTTTTGGAAAACACTGACGACGAGTACGGAACGATCGTTACCGCCACTGAAAGAATTCAGTTTTCTGGCATACAACGGAAGAAATTCACCCACAGAAATAAATTGTCCTCCCAAGTGGTGTGATCTTTCTTCTCCTTCGCCTCCTTCGTTAGTCGTGATGTATCGCCTATGGAAAACTTGACTTGATATTTCCTTGCGAGAGGGAGCTTGCGTCGCGTGAGCGTGCGCAGTTCTATATCTGCGGGGGGGAAAGTCAACCTAAATGGCCAGGACAATCTTACGAGCATACTACCTTTGATACTGAACGTTGTCTTTGCCCTAGAGTCACCTTTAGTGCGCTGTGCCAACGACGATCCCAAGAAACGGTTACACATACCCAGCTGGATTCATATCTGATTCGGTTTGTTGTTGAAATGGGTGAATATACAAGTGAACAGTGCCAGAAGTAGTGGGGGAACTCGGATGAAGCGCTGGGAACCGTTGGAACAAGCTTGCAATGCCACGAGGCACTGGCAGACAACCCGACGGCCCGGATCATACCGCCGCATGGGTTCCTGTGACAACGTGACTTCAAGTTGTAAAATGGAGGCGGTTTGGACCAATGGTGACATTCGGAGAGTCATTGCGCAGAACATAATCACGCATTAATAAATTTCCCCGTCCGTCGTTCCACGCGACGCTCATCCGTGCACTATAAACACCTGCCACTAGCATATTGGAGCAATTGTCAGGTGGTTCGCTTCGTATATTTGTTTCCCCCTTTCTCGTCTCTCGGCTTTCTTTTCTGGCGTGTTTCTGGGGTCAGCGTCCGATTATATGGTGACTCGGAATTGGCATTCATGCAGTATTATTGAACATCATCGACTGATTTGATCTTGTTCGCCCAACACTTCCTCACTGGCAAGTGAGCATCATCGTAGCATCGCAGCATCCACACATGGTGTGCAGATCGAACACACTAGCCTCAGAACTTTTTGTCCGATTCCATTCAAGAAAACGTTGACATAGGCCGGAAGACACTATGCAACCTGTGGTTGATGCCTTTGACAGCGAGTCTCTAAGTTGGTTTTGACACGGTGCGTACCCTGACGTCATTTCGTACACATAAGCCTTTATCGCGTCCTGATGCATGCAATGCGGCCCATACTTGCATGTATGCTGCAGGCAGCTTTCGTGATGGGACCATGCAAGAGCAGATACGAACCAATTCGAGGGGGACTTAAAGTTGCCCTTGTCTTCATTCGTGCGGCATGCGGTATGTGGCATAGCATCTCGAGGCCTGTGCTGCCCCGCCGTCTGCCACGTCTCCCACCCGACGTTTATCCTCTCGGGGACCTCAATCCTCGACGCCCTCCGCACAGCAAGTTGCCCTTCAAATCGCTTTCGCGGTACAATTGGCTCAAGGCGCTCCGTGCGAGCGACACCACCGAGCCGCGCAACCCGAGTCGCGAGTTCCTGACGTTTTACGAGAGCAATCGGTAGTTAGTGCCAAGTGGATGGGGGGCTTGGCGGGAGTGGGTTTTTGCATGGAAAGCTGGTTGGTGGACGTGAGATGATGGGAGAAAGATCACTGTCCGTGGTAGTGATTAATATGTATTATAGATGGAAATCGAACCGACCAAAAATTACATGGCTATCGTCGAACTACACTCGTCTACAGGAAGAACATGACAAACAACGTTATCGTCGTAGTCCCATCACAGTTGGCATGCATCAAATCATCAATGTCAGACTGTACCCCGCCAGTCCTAGCACTATGTGAAATGAAATGGATCAGCAACGACAGACAGACACCTGAAAGCGACACGGCCACGCACGGTATCCCGTCAGCTTCTCGAATGGTGTATGGAAATATACGCTCGTCGTCCCAAGCGCAAACAACCACAGGGCGACAAGCCCCAGCGCAGCATACACCGACCACTTGTGCATCCGCGGACACAGGCCAGACCACGTTATGGCGGAAGCGCGCGTGTTCGTCGTCGGTGCCACCCTGATCTGGTCCACGAGAAACAGGATGGACATGGTCAGGAGGAACACGTGCCCGGACACGTCGTGGCCCCTGCGTAGCCGCGGTACCGTGCACCACGTGCCCACCTCGGGCAGCACCCACGGGGATGCGAACAGGCCTGGGTGGGTCTCGGGTGCGAGTGTGGTCCTGGAGAAGCAGTATTCGAGCGGGACGGCAAACGAGCCACCTGATGGTAGGGCAACGGTGCACTCCCCGCCCGAGAGGACGATGGCACGCTCAATGATGGCGGGGCCGAAGAACCAACGGGTGAAGGCGAGCCATGCGAGGGATGCAACAACCCATTGGAGTATGCGGCGAAGGGTCTGGGTGTGTCGTGGGCTGGTGAGCCAGAGGAAGAGGAAGGCGAAAGATGTCCAGCCCCAAGCACGCTTGATGAAGAGGAGGTTGAGGAGGTTGGACTTATTGGCGAAGTAGTCGGTGTTTTGGAGGGGATGTGGAAGGTGAGAGAGAAGGGGATCCGATGTGTCGAGGAATGTCTCGTTCTTGACAGAGTAGACGGTACCGAGGAAGAGGATGAGAGTGAGCGTTATGAAGGCAGCTTGTCGGGCATCAAAGTGCATCGTCATCATCATGATCAAAAACAAGAAAACTGCACACGTGATCTCCAGCGTCTCACCTACAACAACACGCGTCAGCATCACGAGTAACGACGTTCTTTGCTTCCACATGGACCGCGATACAATATGCCGGGTTCCGTCATGATCTTGGCCCTAGCGGAATGCGTCTTGGTTTAGGCTTTGCACCAACTCGTTGATCCTCGTGCAGCTTATCGACATTTTTACAAAGCTCTCCAGGAATAAATGATGAGCTATAGGTCAAGTATGGGTTCGTGACACGACGCACCGCTGGAAGTTAATGAAAATGAAACGGACGTGGAAGATAAACTGGCAACTGGAGTAAATTCCCGTCGCTAGATCCTGCCTTGCTACTAACTTCGCTCCCTTCAGTGGCACGAAAGCCTCTTGGCTTCCATCATAGGATGACTAGCGCTGGGACGCGGCTGTTTAGGCATGGAACGCTCATTCTTGCATGAATGGGCATCTTCATACAAGGGACCAAAGATGCACGAAGTATACGCCATTCTCGCTTCTCGATTCCATCAAGACGACTCTGTTGTTCGGGTAACGATGATATCGGAGATAGAGATGGACGACAGGAGTAAGGGAGACTGGCTATGGATTCCAGACAGTCACATTCCTACAACTATCATGGAATGGACTCACGGTCCGCGTCGACCCAACCTTATCAAGGAATTGCGATCGACACTTTCTAGGAGTATCTCGAGCGGAGCCATCGTGTTACTATCTGAAGTAGAGCGCCCTCAATACCATAGTGCAAAGCTCCGAGACGGGAAAGACGCGCGCCATCATGGAGGTACCCATCTTATCATCTAACTTGCAAACTAAATATTTGCTTGTTACCTATAGCTTGATTGCAAGGGTCCGATCCGACGCGGATAATTTTGAATTTCTTCTTCGCAGCGACACGTCTGCATCTGGATATTATCTAACGGTGCAACATACCACCCAGCCTTCTCCGCTATTTTAAGCTCATTCGAGACCTATCGGACCGGCTGGAACGCGATGTGAGAGCAAGATATGTGCAAGGGTGCCAAGCTTTTCGAATGAAAATCAAGAACGATTTTCACCTCAAGCTAGCCACCGATGGTGTCGTGGATATCATGCAGGCTTTGTCACTCGAAGGTCAACGAGTGAAATTTGCCAGTTTTTTGCGCTTGTTCATGTGCTCCAAAGCCTCCAATTCCGTACCCAGACACCGACAAGACATTTGGCCGCTCGAGCCCAGATAGCAGCCCCGAAGTGGAACTAAGCATCCACTATTACAAGACATTGACCCATGTTTTGGACTACTCATCAGCTCAAGTTAATTATCGTTAGTTTGACCCGACGCAACACCATCGACGTATAGCTATAGTTATTTAGTATGGCCTTGTAGTGTAGCGGTTATCACTTGGGATTCTGATGTTATCTTCCCAAGACCCAGGTTCGATTCCTGGCAAGGCCTTAGCTTTTTGGCTCTTGGAAGTGGGTGCAGGTGAGACAGGTTTTCGAACGCGGGTAATAAAACAAGCAGGAGCACCCTCAGGCTGGACGGTTTTTGACCTAAAACTTACAACCAGATGTCGCTTTCTTTCTCTGACAGTGCAAAAAGAATCCAATCCCCTGTGCAAGTTGCCCAGTTCGACGGCCAACCATAGCTTCAGTCCTCAGAGAAGCAAAATGAGTACTCTCAATTGATCTGATCTATTAGCAAGCAGTGTTCGGAACGAGGGCTAGCCCTTGGAAATTCGCGGCAGAGTAGTACTTACATCGGACTCAATACTTCAATCCCATAGAGCTAACCCCACGTGTATAAGAATCGTCAAAAAAACACAACTTTCTTCTGTTTGTTAGATACTTCTGTTTTCCCA